>JASDQU010186778.1:3949-18448 GCA_032191745.1 Picea mariana | reverse complement strand
TCAAAGCCTCATTGTAACCTTCTTCTTATGAATTCACATTGTCATCACATCTCTTCTCAGAGATAAGCTGCCACCATTCTAGCAAGCTTGTTTCCGCTGCATTTTACAGTTTCAGCTTATTTCGTTATTGAATGAAAAACTAGTTTTACTATATCTCTATTATTTTTTGTTAAGCACCTGTTAATAATCTATATTCATTTCATTCTTCTCATAAAATCTGGATCAAAATCTCTCAAGTCTTTCAGAGTCTATCTCCTACAATCAAAAATCACTGCATATGTCCCTTCAACTGTTGTGAAGGAAATTCTCATTCAGCCGGAGATAGATGGAAGGAGGAGCCGATGGATTGCCAAAATCCTCAAATTTGACCTGGACATAAAGCCCACCAAATTGATTAAAGTTCAAGGTTTAGCCAGACTGCTAGCCGAATCTAATTGCAAATCCTTGGAGGTAAGCTTCATCAACGAATTCTCAGAAAATCAGCAGGCTGAACCATATGATACAAATGCTCAGGAAGACCCCCCATTGGCAGGATTCCCTTGGTACAAGGATGTCATATATTTTCTACAAGAGTTGCGGCCCCCCGATGGCATGCAAAGGAACAAGGAAAGAGCTTTAAAGCTCAAAGCCATTAAATACTACCTTGTTGGTAAAAATTTATATTGGAAAGACCCCCTGGGGGTACTTCTGAGATGTTTAGACCCGCACGAAGCACAAAGGATTATGTCAAACTTTCATGACAATTCATGTGGGGGGAATCACTTCTGGAAAACGACAGCTCATAATATTCTTAGGGTTGGTTATTTCTGGCCCACATTGTTCACTGATGTTTGCACAAAATTTAGAGCTTATGCTAAATGTTAGAAATTATTAGGAAAGCAACAGCTAAAGCCCCTGCCATTGAAACCTGTGATTTCTTCAGGGCCCTTCTAGCAATGGGGCCTAAAATTCAATGGGGAGATTCATCTTGCATATAGCAGTCAGCATAGATGGATCCTGACGACCACAGATTATTTTACCAAGTGAATAGAAGCTATCCCCACAAGGAGTGCATCCCACAAGGTAATCATCAACTTCCTGGAGGATATCAAAGAAAGGTTTGGCTATTCAAGCAGAATTGTCACCAATAACACTGCATCTTTCAAAGCTAAACCATTGATCCGATTCTCTGAGCAGTTCAGAATTGCGTTGATCCACTCTACCCCCTACTATCTGCAAGGCAATGGATTAGCAGAGTCCTGTAACAAAATCCTCATCAAAATCATCAAAAGACTGTTAGAGGACAACAAGAAAGCATGGGATTCAAATCTCAAATTTGCTTTGTGGGGTGATAGAGTGAAAACTAAACGGTCCCTGGGCATCTCCCCTTTCCAGCATGTATATGGGACTGAAGAAATTTTTCCCTCTTAGCTCGCCTTTCCAGTAGCAAAGTTCTTCCAAGACTACCAGGAAGATCCCGATGATATGATCAGAAGGATTCATCGGTTGGTAGAAGTACAATAGATGAGAGAGAAAGTGATGGATAGAGCACATGACTGTGAACAGAAAATCAAGTATGCCTTTGACAGGGAGAGCAGAAAAGAGGATTTTCGGTTGGGAGAGCTAGTGCTCAAATGGGGTGCACCTAGACAAGACAAGGGAAAGCATGGTAAATTTGAGGCCCTTTGGATCGGACCCTTCAATATTTCTGAGACATTTCCCAATAATACTTATAGGTTGCAGAATCTAGAGGGTGGTGAAGTTTTTGTTGGCCCTATATATGGGCACTTATTGAAAAGGTTTTTTGTTTAAAAGTCGCAGTCGACGTCCCACCATTGTTAATATCATTCATGTTTTATGTTTATTCTTGTTTTAAGTAGGAGACTCCACAACCCAAAGAAAGGCACTGGAGTTGCGTGTTCTTGGCAGCTCGCAGGGAGCATGCCATCCCTCGTGGAGCCAAATGTTAGCGATTAAGCTTGTCATGTTTTGGTGGATGGTGATATTGGCCTAGGTCTATGATTTTTCCTGTCTTTTCCCCCCTTTTGTGCAGAACCAATCATAGATTTCTCCTCCAGGCATATATTTTCCTATGTTGTTTGCTTTCATCCTTTGGTTGATTGGTTTTCCTTGTCGAACTTTTCTTGAGAGATATCATCCCCGAGCTTTTTTGTTCCCCCTATGGCCGATTACTTTTCTTTTTTCCTTTATTACCGAGTATTTATTTTTTCCCAAGTCCTAGCGGTGCCGTCCAAGTCTTCATTATTGTAGGTTGCAGCACTGAGAGCGGTCTTATATGGAATCAAGCAAGTGTGGGAATTAGGATTTCAAATGTTGAGAGATTATGCATCAAGGATCGCGAAATCCCAATTTGTGAAGGGGAATATCTAGGTCATCCATTTGTGAGAATCAGAGGGTTGTTGATTTGACTTCGGTGATTTTGGGAATCGAGAGTTAGGGATTCTCGTCTCCAAGTGCACCCATAGCCCGAAGCCCCGAAATGCGAAATCCCAATTTCGTGATTTCATGAATCAGAGGTTTCCCAGGAGCAACATCTCTTTCTCCTGAAACATGAAATCACAAAAGCTCCTAGAAATTGGGCCCACGGTCCTAGCACTCGGTCACAAAGGAAGCAGGTCCAGGAAAAGGGGCTAGAAATCGTCGCATAGTCGTAATTTCGTATTGTCAAGGGAATGATTGTGGCTGTCCATTTTGAAGCGAGTCTGACCACCGATCTTGGCGACCGTTTCGTGATTCCGAGCATCACGATATTGAAGCCAAGGTGGGGTGAAAACTCTCGAAATGAGAAACCCTGAAACATCATGTGGGACAAGCATGAGGTCACGACCCACAATCACATGGGGCAGTTGAAAAGCGCCATGCCAAAGGGGTGGAGAGTGTTTGTATTAACAGTAGAGGAAGGAAACATGGTTTCAAGGTGCCAATTTTAACTCAACAAGCTAGGAGCGTTGCCTAAGAGCATTCATGGACGTCTGGGCTCATCCTGATCCCAATAAGGGCATTTAATGAAGCCGAAGAAGGTGGTTGAAACCTTGTTTCAACCACAAATAGGAAGCATGGAAGCACCGGTCATGGAGGCGGGCTGTCAGCCTAAGGTCACCTTGTCATGAAATTTTCTTGCAAAACCCATACTGTCTTAGATTTGCGTCTGACAAAGGAGAGCCTGTGCAGTCTGACAGAAGGAGAAGAAATGAAAATCTTTGAATGTAGGGGTCCAATTGCATCCCTAGGGGACATTAGCAGTTCTGAGTATATATACTCATGTTTTATATTTTGTAAGGGTCGATGGTTGAGCTAAGCTCCCGATTTGGAGGTTTTAGCAAAGCCTTTGGTTCTCCGGTTATGATATGTATTTGAGACTTCTTGTTTAATGAAAGTCAGTTTCCTTTCATCTTTGTGTAACTGCTGCATTAAAACACTCGGGCATGGAGGATCCAGTCGAGGGTAGTTGTTTTTTTGTGATGGAGGTTTGATCACGGTGACGTTACAACCAGTTTTAACCAGTTTCTTGTGTTCTCTTTTTCCTCTACTACTGAGAGATCGGGCATGGATGATGTAGTCAGGTCACTGTGACTGTATTGTAATGTACTTTTGATCGCAGTACTGTCATAGTGGTTTCAGTTT
This sequence comes from Picea mariana, assembly GCA_032191745.1. NCBI lineage: Eukaryota > Viridiplantae > Streptophyta > Pinopsida > Pinales > Pinaceae > Picea > Picea mariana. The sequence continues at coordinate 14,824 of JASDQU010186778.1, read as the reverse complement.
ATTGAAATTCTTGATTCAAGAGGATCTTGTATTTGAAACTTTTCCTCCCCAGACCAGATGTTCACAGCAGACCATCTCATTCTCCTCAAATTCTTCCCCCTACTCACCACCATACTGCAATTTACTAACCGAAGTTAGATCCAGACCTCACTTGCCTATGCATGCCAACCTAGTTTTCTGAGTTAGAACGATATAATCTTGAGATTGTGTCCATTAGACCACCCTTAAATGTATTCATTGTGACATACAAACTGATGGGTACTGGGCTTACCTCTGCCGCAATCCAGAGGTGACTTATGGTGCTAACACAATACATGGGCTAAATGCAAAGAATATAATACATACCCAACAATAGAGATGGTTGTCGTGATATTATGATAAAGGTCTCCAATATTGTCCTTATTTGATAATAAATTTAATGCATTATTTCAATCCTTTAAAAAAAGATCATCTTTATCTTTGGACAAGATTAAGTGCTTTTGGTTATCATAATTATTTTCAATGGGGATTTTGTGCATGACAAAGTTTAGAGTTAGGGTCAATGGGGCTTTTGTGCATGACAAAATTTAGAGTTAGGGTTCAAGGTCTAAGTCGGGCTCTTGTAATTGAGGATGTCATGATTAACTATTTGATATATTCAAGGATATTAGATATCACATAATCTACGACAGTGCTACCAAGCCCATGATTACAAGTCATTCGATTGGATTTCAGCCACTTCATTAGACCATTGAAAATTATTATATCTTAAGTGTTGTAGAGCTTGACAAGCTCAATACCAAACAAATTCTCAACCAAGTCTTTAGAGTTTCTTTTGTATCTACTAGCTAAAACAAAGTCTTCATATAACCATAAATAATTAGGATTGGAATCATCGTTTAAAATAATAACTTGAATAATTGTTATCCTTTTTCGAATGGGAAAATTGCTCATTTATATATTATATAATTTGTTTTCATTACAAAATGTTTACATTCGCTACTATGAGAAGTCTGCTAAAAGTGGAATGAGAATGATAAGGAAGTCTTTCATCTATAGAAGTCTTTCGGCTAGCAAATGATAGAATATCATAGGAGAAAATATGATGAGAAGTAAATAAAAGAGAGTGTTGCTAGGAGTCAATAAGAGTGCTGACAAATCTATAATTTTCATAAATAACTATGTATTTCTATGACCAGGGGATAGAATTCCATCTTTCATATTGAGAAAGCCCGCTGAGGAAGAGTGAAAAACTGATCTTAAAAAAGGGTTAAGGAGAGGTGGGGGGTGCTCATGTCCATCTATCCATAAGTTGTAAGTGAGGATTCCCACTTTTTTTTGTAGCGTTGTCTTTGATAATTGATCAACAAATTTGTTGTGCTCTCGATAAATGTGGTTGTATTTGAGCTTTTTGAAAGTAGTCTGAATCATTCTAATTATGTCCTTCTAAGATAGGAGCGAGATAGCTTGGAGGTCTCCCTTGTTGTTCAATCACTCAATGATAGATCTAGAATCCCCAAGAACCTGAAGGACTTCAATATGAAGTCTGGAGGCCAAAAATAATGTGGCCCAGGCACCCAAAAGTTTTCCCCTCGTATTGGTGCCCGTACCACAGTTGAAGGTCCATTTGTAATATGTTTTTTGTGTGGTTTTAATCACCCCTCCAACTCCGCTCTGAGAGCCATCTAAGAGCGTTTCTCCATCAAACCATCCAATATATGTGTCTTCTAATACATGGACCTTCAATGTATGTTGTGGAGTTGGCTTGTTGGCAAGAGCGACATTCCAAGTGTTGAAAATTCCAAGAGCTTTGTATGCTGCAACACTTACGGAAGGGGTCCCACATTCGAAAATCATTTTATTCCTTTCCAGCCAAATAGCCCAACAATGAGGGATGGTAGATGCATGTGTTTATGTTCCTTTTGTGCCCATCTACCAAAGCAGTTTGGGAGCGAGGTCCCATCCCAAATGGTTTGTAATTTTAAAATCAATACAATTTTTTTCCAAACCTGTCTAGAGAATGAACAATTGATAAAAAGATGATTTGGTGATTCTGAATCAGTTTTGCAAATATGAAAAAAGTTAGGCGCCACCCAACCCTTTTTTAGGAGGATGTCCCATGTATTGAGTTTGTATTCAACCATCAACCAGGTGAAGTATTTGACCAGGTCCAAATCTGGATCCTCCAACCTCTGACATTTGTATGCCAAAGAGAATTCATGATAGCAGCATATACATTATGAACAAAGATAATACCTGATCAGTCACAACCCGTCCACTGTAGTTGATCAAAAAAATCGGAAAGATGTATACCCGATTGTGAAAGATTCAAGCAGAAGGATTCCCATTCATGTGAGAGATTTGAATTGAGGCTGAGAGAAGCACTGGTAATCCAGCTATCGGGATGGTAATCCAAATTGGTTGCAACCCGAATTTGGTATAAGTACCAAATATTATTTTTATGAAGGTGTGTTGTCAATTGCGGGGATAAAGATGTTGTATCGGCCATTCCAAGGATACGATCTCGTCCTAGAGCAATTTGATGCCCCGAACCTAGGAGCCAGGAGAGCCATCGGGTGATCAAGGGTTTGGATTTTGTAATATTCCTCCAGAAATAAGAGGTTGATCTGGTGGTATCCATCTCTGAATTAAGCCAACTACTGACTATGTGGTGGCAGAGATATTTATCATGTATGACAGAATGACAGATGCCAAAAAGATTCAGAGCACACCAGAGAGAGTTAGCCGCAAGTGCTTGACTAAAGTGGAATAGATTTTGAAACCCACAACCTCCCTTTTGTTTTGGTTTTGACAGGGATTTCCAACTGCAGAGGTGTTGACGATGATTATCAGAACAACCCGACCAAAGAAAGTTGAAGATCAGCTTGCGAAGTTTAGTCGGGACTGAGGCAGGGATGGAATCTAGGGCCATCCAATACACAACCTGTCCTTCGAGGAAATCTTTGAAAAGGGTAAATCAGCCTCCAAGAGAGAGCCACCTCGTGCACTAGTGCCCAGTCCTTTTTTCCACTTTGGCAAGAAGACAGTTCCAGTCCGATGGCTTGTAGGAGTCTAATTTTAAATGATAGCCCAGATATTTAAGGACGGTGGAAATTGGAGAGAAGGTGTAGGGGAAAATACCTTTTATCTGATCCAAAATAAGTTGATGTATATTTGCAAAGTGGAACATGGATTTGTCCCAATTGATCAATAATCCAGTGGCACAGAATTTGTGTAAGATCTCTTTTATTTCTAGCCATTCTTGAAGAGTGCCATTAGTCATGATGAGGAGGTCATCGGCAAAAAGGAGATGTATAATCTTGATGGTCCTAGAAACTTTGATTCCAAAGATATTACCCTCCGCTTGTCCAGATTTGAGGAGCAGGCTCAATGCTTCCATAGCCAAAATGAAAAGTAGGGGAGAGAGGGGGTAGCCCTACCTTAGTCCTCTGCCAATGCGAAAGAAGGAGGAGGTTTCACCATTTACCAAAATAAAAATATTTTCACTTACCACATAATCCATGATCCACTCGATCATTGGATGGTTGAAACCGATCTGAGTTAGTATCAGTCTAAGAAAGTCCCAATCAATGCAGTCAAAAGCCTTTTTAAGATCCAATTTGAGGATAAGTGCCTTGGATTTCTTAGTTTTGATACTATGTAGACATTCTTGGGTGGTGCCAATAGCGTCTAGGATCTGTCGGCCTTTTAAAAACCCGAACTATTCTTTCAAATGGAAGAGAGAGAGAATGGGCTTGATCCTGGTAGCTATAATTTTGGAAATGAGTTTGTAGCAAAGATCGCAGAGAGAAATAGGCCTATAGTCACCAAAGGATGAGGGAGTAGCAGCTTTAGGTATAAGTGTGAGGAAAGTGGAGTTTAAGCCTCCTATCACCTATCCATTAAGTCTAGTATCCTCCACTAGTTCCAGAAGATCCAGATCAACTAGATGGAAAAAGTGCAAATAGAATTCTACTATCTAGCCATTTGGACCTAGAATTTTGTCCTTAGAGAAAGATTTTAGTGCAACTGAAATTTCTAGTAATGTGCAAGGCCTGTCAAGAAAATGTTCTTCTTCCCCCGAAACTAAATGTGAGAAAAGTCTAGCCACTGAAACTTGTGTCTGTAGATTTGATGTTGGGTTATGTTCAAAGAAAGGCTAGAAATTTTTTACTGCTGCATCTTTTAAAGCATGTTGACCTTTGTGGAGAGTTCCATGTTCAGATTTGATCTCCCAAATGTTGTTTTTTCTCCTGCAAGCACTGGCGTACTTATGAATTTTTTTTGTGTGTTGAGATCTCTAGACTTGAGCTAGTTTGTTCTACATATTTGTCTCCAAGTTATTTTGTCCTTAAGGAGGAGCTAATTTCTCTCCACTTCAAGGTCTTTTAAAAGAGGACAGCTATATCCAGAAGTCCCCGCACCAGCATCTGCAAGGATGAGTTCCCGAATTTCTGAGTTGAGTGCAAGTAAACGTTGAGCATTTTGTTGTTGGAAAGTGGCAGCCCACGATTTTATGCGGGATTTTAGGGATTTGAGTTTCCAAACTAAGCGGTGTTGAATGCATGGCTCCGTTAAGAATAGAGGGTCCTTCCAGATTTTAGTAACGATGGAGGTGAACTCTGTCTCTATGAGCCAACCCCAATTTAGTTTAAAAGGGTAGGCGATCTTGTGTGTATTTGAATCCAGTTGCAGGATGATCGGTGCATGGTCAGATAGAAAAGGTAAGCATACCCAAGAATGAATTCTATCCTTTGGAGATATATAATGGTCAAATAAGAGAAAGCAATATAGTCTCTTAGCAATAGAATCTGAGCCTACTCACCCGTTACGCCAAGTAGGGGTCAAGAGGTCCGGTGCATAGTCTACCAAGTGATGGGTAGTGAAAAGGTTAGAGAAGTAGTCTGCTAGAGAGTCTTGTGTAGCAGAGGCCCCCCAGATTTCACCCACAGAGGTTGTGAGATTTAGATTGCTAGCAATGATCAAGTTATCAAGGTCTAGAAGTTCCCCTGCTTCAATCTTCTCCCAAAAGAACTGCCTATCAGAGCATGGTCCATATATGTTGAGTAAGTTGATATGATTGTTTGTGATACGGCTAGTTCCAGACAATAGAATGCCTCCACAACATAGATAGGGGTAGAAAGTATATTTTTTGCGGTCCCAAGCCACTGCCAAACACCCAAAGGTGCCCAGTGAGTTTACTGAACAGATTATAAGCTAGTTTGAATGGAACTGATTAAGAAATAATCTGGACTTTTTGCTATCTACCAAAGTTTCCTGGAGAAAAATGATGTCCAGAGAAGTAAGTGAAAGTAGTCTTCTGAAAGAGGCAACTTTTAGGTGGCCCCCTGGGAGAGAAAGATCATGTCTTAGCTCTTGCTAGGGCTTTCATGCCTCTAAGCGCCCCAATATCAGTGGTAGTGTGTGGAGAATCCACAGAGTGTGTTGGTGGAAAGCCCTCCTTACAATGGGCACTACAATTTTTGATCGGAGAGTGTTCGAATCCATGTCCTCTAGACCAAGTATAATCTTTACCCAGAGATGCAGATTTAGACCCAACTAATCCCAGCTCCCTATCTGTGATAGGTAAGTTGTGTAAAGTAGGGCCCAGATATGTAGGTAGGGGTGTGGGTGTTAAAGTTTCTTTGTAGAATGGTAGAAGCGAGTCTAGGACAACTCCTAGAGTGTTTTCTCTAGGATCTGGCTCACTCAGTCCCGAAAGACAGTAAGTGTCCTCTTATTCTGAGGCTTGATAGTTGGAGCTCCCCATCACCTGAGTGTAGGAAATAATGTGAGATGTAGTAGGAGAGTGATCCCCATCCTCCAAGGGGCAGTTAGTCGATGGGTTTATGGCAATAGTCGGGGAAAGAGTTGGCACTTCTGAGAGAGTTAAGTTAAGTGTAAGTGGTGGATCTGAGGAAGGTAGAGAGTTTAAAGAGAAGATGATTCCGAGAAGGAGGCTAGCTCGAGCATGGATTCCTCCGAGATTTCCTCTTCAATAATGCTAGTGCAAGTCTTTCTCAAATGGCCTGTCTATCTGTGGAGTGTGCATCTGAATGGGAAGCCAAGATAATCTATCTTATGTCGAGTGGTGCGTCCTCTCCAGTCTATGTCCAGTGTTTCAAGAAAACCTTCATGAATATCTAGTTCAACGAGAATCCTTGCCATTTTCTTGTCTAGTCCAGTGAGAAGCTTAGAGTCCAAACTGATGAACCTGCCCAATGAGTGTCCAATAGCCATGGGGGATTTTTCATTCCAGAGGTAAAGTGGTAGTCCAAGTAGAAGTACCCACAAATGTCGATGGCGAAAATAATCTTGAGAAGGATCGAAACCCACTCTCCATCATTTCAACATAAGACTACTGTTGTCTAGAATCCAAAGTCGTTCCAGAATGGAAGTAGAATCCTCAGGGGAGTTAAAATGAAAGTAGATCCATCCCCGTCCAAGGTGTGAGAGAGAGGGAACATATCCCATAATGGGCCTCCAAGTTTTGTGCATCCAGGTATCCAGATTTGTGTTGCAGAGATGTCGATAAGAGATTCTTCCCACAACGCTGCAAAGTGCCATGGATACAGTATCTTCCAGTCCAATATCGAAGCCAAGTACTAGTTTTTTCTAGTTTTTTTGGAAACCCACGGTCTTGTAGAAGGTTTCTTACCCCCAGGGGCGAAGAGGGCAAGACTTATGTGCAGTTCCAGTAGTGTTTATGTGTTCATTGGGAGTCAGACATGCGAGTAAACTTCGTGGAACAAGTAAGGGGTCTTGGCAAGGAGAAGGAAGAGTCGAATTGTGTGTAGAAGCCGAGGTAAAAATAGAGGAGTTGTTGTTCGCTTGTAAGGTTGTTCCTAAAGTTTTAGGTAGAGAGTTAAAGGGAAGAGATAGGAAGGAGGAGACAATGGGTAAAGTGGATGAGTGAAGGATAGCAGTGGTTGGTGTAAAGGAGGAAGAGGACCAAGAATAAAATAAAGAGGTTGTGGGCTTAGTGTTAGAGGACAAGGGAACATAGAAAGAGGGAGACAATGAATAGTCGGTGCGCCTAGAAAGCTCATCTATCGATGAAAAAAGGCCTGCACTGTTCCAGAGTGCCTCGTCAACAGCACTCATAAGTTCTTTAACTTCTTCCTCCATCCCTATGTATCTCGTGAGAGGAGGAGAGGTTTGAAAAAACCAATTAAGACAGATTCTGAACAGTGTTGTCTGCTTGGAGTGGGTTCACAATAGGTAGGCAGTCCAAGTTGGGGTCAAAGTCACATGGTAATGACTAGGAAGGAGAAGAGGATATCCTCAAAAGTAGTGCAGCGCACTGTTTATCAAGCCCCCCAGAGGTCTGTCCAAGTGACCAGGATATCCACTATCATTATAGAACACTATGTTACCCTCCCACCCATTCTTAAATAACGATCAAATAACTATTATCTTGACATTAAAATCTCTTAGCAAAAAAATATTGTAAAATATAATAGAATTTAATATAACTTTGTAAAATAAAAATTGCTATTATAAATTTTAACATTAATAAAAAAAATTAAACCTTGTTTATATTAATGGAATAAATTACTATTATAAATTTTAACATTAATAAAAAAAATTAAACCTTGTTTATATTAATGGAATACATTATATGTGTATAAATCAACCATGACAATCATGATTATATTTTTTATTTTCCTATAGACTTGTACCTTTCCCTTTCACGAAATACAATAATCACTCAATTATTGTTGAGTCCTCCATGTCTCTGCTCGTCTCCACATTATAAAAATTTCTTCCAATGACAACCATTGGACGTGAGTGGATGAAGAACCAAGTACAATGCATAATGCACTACTATTTAATCTTCTAAATCATGCATTCAAAGAAAGACAATAAAAAAATCCAACCATATCTACGAGTACCACATTAATATTGTAATGAAATATAATATGGTTTTTAAAATTATTTTCTCCGATCATATTTTTAATAACATCACATTCAAACATTATTGAATGTACCTTTTTTATATATTTATATTTATAAAAATCATTTAAATTTTTAATAGTTTTTTAAGTTTTGTGAATATAAAAGTTAAAGTTCATATCCATCTAGAACTTTAATATTTTTTTAATAATTGGAATATTTGTTATAAATTATTTTAAGATATTATTATATTATAAACAAATTTTGTATTTTGTATTTTTTATTATATTTATGATTAAAAAAAAATTATTTATTATAAAATTAACTTACTCCAAAATAATATTTTATATATATATATATATATATATATATATATATATATATATATATATATAATTAATTAATTAACACTGTTATATATAATAAATTCATATTTATAATACGATTTCAGACCAGAAACAAAACTAAAAATCAATACAACATTTACAAGAATTATTTATCTAAACATTGCATGGACATATCCTTTTATTAGTACTTTTTTGTTTTCTATTTATTGGTTACATTTCCTATGTTAAAATTATCTATACCCATTTCATTATAAAAGATTAAATAATATAAATTAATATTTAAATAATAAATGAGAAGAAAAATAAATACTATGATGATGATGGAATATATATATATATATATATATATATATATATATATATATAAAATTATAATTATAATTATAATGTGATTATGGATTATATGCATAATGTAATTATGTAATATAATAATTATAAATCTATAATTAATATAAAGTAACTATATTATTAACTACTTTTCAAATGTTTTTATCTTTGAATATTGATTTTGTAATTTTTTTTTTTAAATATAATATGTAAATTGTTGTTTACATGATAAATGTTAATGATTATTATATTTTATATGTTTTTAAAGAATTTTATAAATATGTTTGATATGTTTCATTGATAACATTGATTGTTTATACGAGATCCATATATTTAAAATATATATGTTTATATCATCTATTTATCTATATATTTATAATATATTAAATAAGGCATCAAATTGATGTATGAGGTCCCCTTGTTTGTGGGACAAGGTATTTTTTCTACGTGGAGATTTGATTGCTAAAGTCTATGTTATCCCCGATTTTTAGGAATAACTAGNGTAATTGGTCCAGGTATCATGGTATGTGTCACTTTTGATCATTAAAACCTTTAGATATATGCATCTGATTCCTTTTATCTCTAACAACTGCTTGGATCTTACATTAGTCCACTTGACCATGCTTGGAGAAATTGACAGGGTGCCCTAGCAATCCTGTGCCCATAGGTCTTGGTTTTCCACTGGGGGGATTTCTAAAAAGCCATCGTCTGCTCCCATCATAGCACCACTGTTTCATCTTATCTCCCGCTCATTTATCCCATTCCCCTTGCCCGAGCATTGGGTTGACCTATTTGTAGGATTGCACCTTATCTCGTGGGAGGAAGGGGCTAAAGGCCCAGAAGGTAAAAGCAGCTAGTAAAAGACAAAAGCCTAGAAATAAAACCTCGAGATGCTTCGCCCAAGGATCCCCAAGAAGGTAATAAAAAGCCTCTTAGCAAGAAACAAGAGGGACCCGGAAAATAACAAACAAGACCTAGTCAGAGGATAGGGGGTCTCATCATGAGCCAGCCTTCTCATCTCTGTGAAAGTACTTGTGGGTAACACTGTCATCTATGGTCACCATGCCAAGGCAGTTTCCTCTGGTTAGCCCTTGAATAAAAAGAAAAAAAAGAAGAAAAAGCAAATAAAAGAATAAAGCAAGAAAAGAATAAAGGCAAGAACAGGCTTGGAAAAAACGCATCCATGACAGGTACAACTCGCCTTCTACAAAGGCACCCACATATAACATTATGCATCCTTGGCCCTCACTAAATCCACATGCCTGGACATCCCCTAGCCACATCACCTCACTTACATGGCTTGGATGAAATCTTCTTGGGAACCTTCCTTTTCTTATGGACACTAGCCCAATAGGACGTCTTGTATTTTTCTCCAATCTTGTATTGCAGGTTTTTGTAATGTCTTTGAGCTATTGAATGATGTATTAGGGTTTTTATGCATATGTTTAATAATATTGATGATGAGATGTGATTAACATTGCTATGATCCTGATGATTGATGAGTCCATGGAGGGCGTAGCTTTTGATGTGTAGGACCATGCCCGATGGACAAGTACCATTTGGACCAGTACACATGGGGAGATGACCAGTTCGGACCTCCATGGGGCTGAAAATCCCACGAGATGGATGTTGAGACCCCATCAGGGGGTAGAGATAAGATGGATATGGATCAGGGTTTTTGCACCAGTGAGGAAGAGGATGTTCCATCAGAGGCACTCCGGAAGGACTAGACCTGGGAGGAATGACCCCTTTTCAGTGGAATGCCAACCTTGGAAGGCTTGGGACGTCTCCATCTTCACCATGACGTCATCTAGCTTCATGGATGCTTTTGGAGGCAGACTGGGCAGCAGTGGCACATGTGGCATGTTGGAGAGGCCCCTGGGGGGCTAACGTTTTGCTCCTTGGTGTCTCATTTGCTCTAGAAGGGGCTAGCGCCTCCCTTGAAGGGGATTTTACTCTATTTGCAGCTCAATTAGGGTTTTAATTTGACAATTTAATGTAAGAACAATGTTATTTTGACATTATGGCCTTGTCGGTCTTTTTATGACCTGAAAAGTAAAATTAGGTCATTGATACACTATATATTGAGGGTTTTGACTCTCATTTTATCATCATATTTCACTCACCACTTGTTGAGGTCTGAAATTTGCGCCCCATTTGGGTTATTGGCTTATTTGAGGAAGGCACACTTGTTGAAGGAAGAGATTTTTGGCATTCTATGGTGTTTTTCTTGAAGGAAGGTGTTACAACTAGGGTTTGCATGATTATTTTATTGATGAATTGTAAGTATTTTTCTGCAAAACTTCTTGATTGAATGGTTGTAGTC
>JASDQU010186777.1:967-20596 GCA_032191745.1 Picea mariana | reverse complement strand
TTAATTGAGCTTTTCACACTAATAAGTTCTTAACTTTTTTCAATTTCTAATCAAACTTTATGCATTACTTATCAAGTTCTTTTTAAAATTTGATCAAGTTTTAAAGCTTTAAATGAAGTATTTATCAAATATTCTTTCCATTTACTTTGGGCTGTTTTGTACCTTGGCACAACCCTCTCTGCTTAGCACTATCTTTGAAGTTCTCTACTCTTTTTTTTTTTAATCTCTTTATCTTACTCACCTTTATTAATTTCACTTTATTTCATTAATCTTAGACACAATGAAAATTTTCTTAAGGTCGGTCTTTTTTTAATCACTTCATCTTACTCACCCTTATTAATTTCACTTGATTTCATTAATCTTAAACACAATGAAAATTAAAAAAAGGCCTTTGACAGTAAATATTTTGCATTTCAGGTGATTGATAGTGATTTGCATAATTGCTTCTGAATATGGAGTGAATTACATTTTCTTGTAAGGATAACCCCGTCCTGTACATCAACTCTTTTGTTATTATAAATTTTAAATAATAAGAAACTTTACTAATTACACATACTGGCAACACAAGCAAGAAGCACTTTTTTATCCATCTTGCACTGAGTTTATGTATGTTGGCTTAAGCACCATAAACCGGGATAAAGGAGTCATTTAAAAAAAAAGTTCCCTCTATCTTGTAACTCTGCATTGCCAACATTATCGAGGCTATTGGAATTGTTCATTAAGTTTGTTATCTTGGTCAGAAAACCAATATATTAATTAGTTTTTACTTTTATGTAAATTTACATTAAAGTTTATTTGAACAGGGTTTTTTTTTGGGTTGATATTTAATTAAAGAGAAAAGGGAAGGGAATTATTACCTTTTTGATAAGTCCAATGGTAAAAGTTTATTTGAACAGGTTTTCTTTTGGGTTGATATTTAATTAAAGAGAAAAAGGGAGGGAATTATTACGTTTTTGATAAGTCCAATGGTAAAAGTAGTTAAGATCATTAGAGAATATGCCCTTTTCGGCTAAGTTTACTTACATAAAGAATAAAAAAAAAAGAAAAGAAATGCAACATTTCAAATTGAAATTATATGATGATCATATATATATATATATATATATATATATATATAATCAACCAATTATAAAACAAATATATCCTTCAACAAAGATTAATAAAGATTGAAAATTAGCCACGATTAAATCATTGAAAATTGTTCTACATTTCGTATCAATTTACACTTTTGGTTATTGAGTTATTGTTTTAATAGAATGTTAATCAACTTTATTAATCTTATAACAAAAATTAGTTTAAGAATTATTTTTTAATATTAAGGTGATTAACAAAATTGTATGTTTAACATACAATCATATATATTAATAACATTGAGTTGATATGATTTTATAACTTTAGTTGTGATTGTGATTAATATTTTTACATAAATTAAAAAATAAAGTTACTTTGATAAAATAATAATAAAAATAATAATAATAAGAAAAAGTAAAGTTGTTATTGCGATTAATATTTTTACATAAATTAAAAAATAAAGTTACTTTGGTAAAATAATAATAAGAAGTAACTGAAATGGTTAATGTTGAATTAGTCTATGTGAATAAATTGATTAAGAATATTATTTATAAATGTGAAAAAACATTCTTTAGATTTTAAACATAATTTTTCTTAAAAACAATAAAAAAATTGTTAAAAAATTATTAATATATATGAAATTTGTTAAATTTGACAAACTTTTAAATTTTTATATTTATTATAGTTAAGCTTGAAAACTTAACACAACAACTCTCAATACATTTTACTCTAAAATTTTATGTGAATATATAAACTTAAATTTAACCCATTTTTAAAATTACAAGTTCTTTCTAATTTGAATATGAGTTATTAACCTAACAATACTAAATATATTTTAATCTAAAGTTTTATGTTAATAAGGATATTTTATATATTAATTTTGTGGTCAAATATGTTGTCCATTAAATCATAACTTTAAAATAAATTATTTTAGTATAATAAACTTAAATTTAAACTTCTTGTCTAAAGATGATGAATAACAAACACAAATTGATTAGTGGTACAAAACTTAAATTTAAACAATTTTAAAATTCTATATTTGTCTTAATTTAAATTTGAGACATTAATATAACTTTAAAATTTTATGATGATGGTGGTGGTTATTAACCTCCACTAAAATCAATTTTGATTTATGACTTTAAGAAAGGTAAGGAGTTGTTTTTTTTTAGAATTTTATTTATGTACTCTAATATCTTTAAGAGAAGCATTCCTATATCAGCATAGTTTTGATGAGTTAAAAGGTTAGGAACGTTGGTATTGAAACAAATATTTTGAATTTGTGATTTAATGTGGGTGTACATAGAACATTCTAAGAGAAAATGCTTTTCATCTTCAACCCTCTCACTGTCACAAAGATGAAAATTTATTTGGACCCATGGCATTTTAGGAATTGTCCAACACCCTATTTCACTATGGAGCTCATGAGAGCTTGCTCTTATTTTAATAATGTTTCTTTTCTTCTTTTCACTACTTAAAATAGAGATATTTTTTATCTTCTAAATTACAAATGTTCAACTCCTTATTGTATCTTTTTATCTTATTTTATAATTCTCTATCGCACCCCAATTTCTCCCTAAATTTGGATGTATATATATATTTTTAATATCATCGTTATTTTATAGAGTAGCCTCTTCCTTGATTCTCCAATGCTTTAGCCATGATTTGACCTCTTTATGTCCACGCTACTTGAGCCACAAGTGGTTTTGACTGGATTTTGAAGCAATCTTAGGAAGATTCGTGTCTTTCATGTTGTTTATCTTATTCTTGTATATTAGGCATTTAGTCATAGCCCTACTCTCAATGGGGGAAAGCCCCACTTTTATTAAGAGGACGAGATATGGTGTGTTCCCTTTAGTCTTAAGATTATAAGTTATAGAACCCTTTTGGATTTGCTCTATCTTTCTCCACAATTCTAATTCTCTATCACACCCCAATTTCTCCCTAAATTTAGATGTATATATATTTTTAATATCATCGTTATTTTATAGAGTAGCCTATTCCTTGATTCTCTAATGATTTGGCCAAGACTTGACATCTTTATGTCCACCCTACTTGAGCCGCATGTGGTTTTGACTGGATTTTGAAGCAATCTTAAGAAGCCTCATGTCTTTCATGTTGTTTATCTTATTCTTGTATATTAGGTATCTAGTCATAGTCACGCTCTCAATGGGGGAAAGCCTCACTTCTATTAAGATGACGGGATATGGTGTATTTCCTTTAACCTTAAGATTATAAGTTATGGAACGCTTTTGGATTTGCTCTATCCTTCTCCACAATTCTCTAGAAATGTCACAACCAATGTTTTTTAAGAGAAATATCACCAATTTCGCGGAATTTTTTATTTTTCATATTTTCATTTAAAAAAAAAAAACTTGTAGCCTAATTTATGATTATAGTTATGCATACACTTATATTTTTTTGTCTAAATATAAACATTTTCCATGAACATATAATAGGTTTTTTAATATTTGTGCAAAAATCAATGATTATGCATCCCAATTTTTTGGCAATATTGACTATATATGATGATTAGTTAATAGAAAATACTCTTAGGGAAAACAATGAATTCTCAATTGAAGTCATATAAATTTATGTAGAAAAGTTTTTAATAATTCTATTATTTTTTTCACATCTTTGACATGTAGGTGATATATTATGTTGTATATTAGTATGTAGGATTTTTTCCATGTATTTTTAAATATATTTTCCTTTGCCATTTCTTTTTGTTGTAAGTTCCCTTTAATTGATATGAAAGTTTATTTTTTTCTCTAAATATTCTACTATGAGATTTTGTTGTTAATTATTGTCAATGGTGTGTGCATGTGACACTAATGGAATGGTGTTGTTGCCAAATTTTAAATGTAGTAACAAGAAATCAATTGGTTATCGCCTAAGATAAATGATATAATTTTCTTACAAATATAGTTTGAACACCAAATGGTTTGAAAAAAGAAACATTGGTTGTGGTCCTAAACTTCACAATTATAAAATATAATAAGAGTGACAAAAGTCTCAAAAATGATTTTCTTCTTATCCAAAAACCAAAATTCCATCAATTTACAACTATTTTCAAGACCATAATAAGTTTTCCACCTCTACTTATCATTTTCTAATTATTACAATCATCCATATATGAACTTATTATTATTTTTAAAAATTATCACTTTAAAAACACAATGAATTATTTAAAATTAAAAAATAATAACATTTAATTAAACTCCCTTTTTATTGCCATATGCCCCTACCCATTCCTTTTCAACATCATGACATTACTCAAATAAAGCTTCATAACCATAATATATGTTAATAATTTCTATATAATACTCTATGTTTTATTAATATTATCATAATAAATATTCTCTAAACTTTCTATAATACTCTATGTTTTATTAATATTATCATAATAAATATTGTCTAAATTAAGTTGTTGGTATTTTTTTTTTTATCAAAATTCCATCACATAAATCTAAATAAAATCTTATTTTTTTTAAATAATAAATTTATTAATATTATTATATTAATAATAAAATAAATGATTATATATATAATTGAAAAAAATTACATATAAATTTATTATAAAAAAAAATAAATATATATTTTAAAAAATAGATAACTATTTATTTTAATTTTTAAATTTAAATATTACACAAAATTCAAAATATAAATCTATCTTATTTTAGATAATTTTGGATCTTAATCATGAGATAGTAGTCATGTTATTAATATAATGGTTCACTAGTTATGTGATAAATAACTTCTTACTTAACCTCCTTCTTCTCTTTTATGGAATGTGCTATGTGAGTGAGTATTTGTAAATAATCAAATAAAATATAAAATATATACACTATGTTAGGTGATGTTACGTGCCTCTTTTGGTGATTTTGACTAATTTTTGCAATTATAAAACCTATCCCTCCCTGTTATCACATAAACTTGTCAAAACTTTAAGGGTTTGTGGTTTCTACCTAAGTTTGTATTTTTGCCCGTCTCTTCTTCTCTTGCAGACTCGATTGTAAGTTTTTCCTCTCTACTTGTAGTTTTTCTTCTGTCTTCCTTTGTACATTTGATTGACCTATTTTCTCTAAGACCGATCACTTTTCTCTTGACCTCTATAACTGATCATTTGTTTTCCCGGGCCCTCAGTCAGTCATCCAGGTAATTGTTCATAGAAACCACAACCATAAGCACAAGTGCAACACTTAGAGAGGGCCGATATGGACTTAAATCAAGCGAGCAAGCAAGATCAACTTTCAACGACAGAGATCCATCAGGCAGATTGGATCGACGACCATCGGGCGATTGAGATCATAGATTTGCACGAAGTATAGTGTCAGAGTTCTGAAATCATGAGGCCAATCCTAGCCGTTGATCCTGGGAAGGACACGTGGCACAAGATTAGCATTTTACTGACTCGCAGAATGGAGCAGTCAAAGGGAAGATTCATGAGGATTCACAAAATGAGAAATCACGAGATGATCTGAGTCGTTCATTTCAGGACACATGGTGCACAATTAGCAATTTCGTGGTTTCGCGAGATGGAGCGGTCAAAGAGCAGAGTCCTTAGAACTCGCAGAATGCGAAATAGAGAAAAGATCGCAACCGTTGATCAAAAGAGAGATCTGGATCGTCGAAATCCACGTCTAAGCACTCAGGCACGCAGGTGAAGATCAAATCTGGATCGTTAGAATCGAGCACATGAAGGGAGATCTGGACCGTTGGGACAAAGGTAGATCAGGGTCGTCCGATGCAAGGGGACACACGTCACTCAATCCAAGCAATTGTGATTTCACGACTTAGAGATTTAAGCATGGAACAAAGTGCAAACTCGCGAAACACAAAGTCACGAAATGATATAAGCCGTCCAACTAGGGGAGAACGTGGCAACAGATAAGCAAAATTGTGATTTCGCATTTCAGAGGTTTCAACATGGAGCAAGGCGCGAAGCCCCAAGTCCTGAAATGCCGATGTTAATCAGGGTCGTCCGATCCAAAGGGACGCATGCCATCCGATCCATTGATATAAAGCGCCAGAGGTGGGCCGTTGATCAGGAAGACTCATCTCATATCACAAGAACAATGGTCACGCTCCATTGTGGGGTCATAAGGTGCACACATTTTAAAATTTCAAGGGCGGGCCACAATCATAACGATGGTTTTTGGAAAAGGACACGTGGTGATTCATTGTGAATTGTGGGGACAAAATCACTTTTCTTTAAAACCACCCTTGGTCGCGCCCCCAATCGCGCAATTGCGTAGGGTCATGACCCTAGGTCACATTGAATATGGGGTGATGGAAAGGACCTACGCAAAAGGCTAAAGCGCCCGAGTTGGTCATAGAGAAAGATCTGCATGGCCTCAAGGCGCCAGAATTGACTCAAAGGAGTCGTGAGCTCGCCTGGAATGTTTAGGAGCGTCAGGTATTTTCTCGATCCCGATGAAAGTAGTTAATGAAAGTAGACGGGTGGTTGGAACCTCATTTCGTTCCATAAAATGGAAAGCATGGAAGAATTGGCCGTGGATGCAGGCTGCCAACTTAAAGTTCCACTGTCAACAGATTTTCCTGCAAAGTCCATACTGATATGATCTTGTGTCTGACAGAAGAATGAAAGTGCAGCTTGACATAAGAAAATGTAGACACTAAGCCTTAAATGCAGTGACCAGAGCATGCTCCTGGTGGGAGCTAGTAGTTCTGAGTATAAATAGTTAGTTTTGATATTTTTTTTTATGGTCGATGGTTGAGCTAGGCTCCCTTATCGTAAAGTTTTAATGAAGCTTTGGTTCTTCTGGTTATGTATCTGTATTTGAGACTTCTTGTTTAATGTAAGTCAACTTATTTTCATATCTCTGTAAAAAATGTGTTAGAACACTCGGGCATGGAGGATCCAGTCGAGGGTAGTTATGTTTTTGTGATGTAGGTTTAATCACAGTGACACTGCGACCAATTTTAATCAGTTTCTGTGTTGTCTTTTCCCTCCAACGCTGAATGACTCGGGCATGGATGATCCATTCGGCTTGTTGTTATTGAATTGTGATGTATGTTTGATTTCAGTTCAGTGATAATTTCATTCAGTTCCTTAAAACTTTGAACCAAGAGGATCTTGTCTTCTAATTTTTTCCTCTTTAGGCTGCTGGCAGACCGGATGTCCATAGCAGACCTCTTCACTCTCCTCAAGTTCTCCCCCCTACTCACCTTTATTACAACTTGTTGACTGAAGTTAGATCAAGACCTCATCTGCTTATGCATACCAGCCCAATTTTCTGAGTTAAAGCGACATAATCCTGAGGCTGCGTCTATTAGACCACCCTTAAATTTATTCATTGTGACATATAAATTGATGGGTACTGGGCTTACCTCTGCCGCAATACAGAGGTGACTTCTAGTGATAACATTTCTGGCACCGTTGCCGAGGACAAATTGAAGATTTTCCCTGGGTAGAATGACAACGAACTTTTGATTCTGAAGGTGCATTAGACATCGAAACCTTTGAATATTGTGCTTGCACCTAACGACTCCACTGAGGCGACTCCACTGTCTTGACTCAACTATTGCAGTGTGGCTACTTTTGGCCACACCTGGTAACCCCTAGGAGAAACACAACGATCAAATCTAGTCTTTGATGGTGAACAAAGACCAGACACACTCATGTTGCATATCTTTCACTTGGCGACTCCACTGTTACGAATCCACTGTTTCAGCTGACTCAAAGAGGATTATTTGAGAGTAGGAAATATTTCTCTGAAGGTTTTTTGCCGTTGTCCCGAATTGAAAATCTCTCTGGGAGAACGATTATGACTAGATTTGGTCTTTGATGGTGAACAAAGACCAAACACTTTCAGGCTACTCATCATTCACCTGGCGACTCCATGATTAAAGAACCCGATGGAGACTCCACTGGTTTGAAATGGACAAGATCTTAGCTCAGAGGTTTTCTTTCTATGATTTTTCAAAAATAGTCGGTTTCCCTAACCCACTACCTAGTAGAGATGAATGGGAAATTAGCCTTCCTAAATTTCAAGGAGAAGAGTGTGAAGTATCAGTTGAACATTTTCTGAACTTTCATGTTTTTATTCATTGACTTCATATCATGCATGAACATGTTCAAATTAAGATTTTCAAGTATTCATTACAGAGGATTGCTCATGATTGGTGTCAATCTCTTCCTATTGCAAGCATCATCTCTATGACAAGTTTTCATGCAGATTTCATTTCGTTTTGTAAATATTGTTTTTTAGCTGAGTATCTTTATGAAAATTGTTGTGATGAGTTTTCTTTGCTTTATAAATATTCTGCTTATCACAAATACCATATTTATGATGAAGCTGTTATTGTGGAAGAAAGCATTTTCCATGAAGAGCATGAGGTGTTGAATGATATTCATTATGATAGAAATAATATAGAAACATCTGGCATCATATCAAACGTCTTTGTTGTTTTAAGCATTCATGAAGATCAACATGTCTCTTCTGAATATCCCAATGTCGAAGAGCAAGTGTATTCTGCAAAATATTTTTCTCCTGACTATGAAGCTAAGATAGATGAAAAGCTAGCAATAAAAGCTTGGGAAGATCCCTCTATGTTTTTTCCTATTTTTTCAGAGTCAAAAGAATAGTTTGTTTGCTGCTCTTATAAAGGAGATGCAAAGGATATCCCGGTCCTCGAAACAAATGCTCTTGATAGCCCTACTTATGACGAAGAAGTGATTTCAGATATTGGTCGAGAAAAAAAAAACTTGCGATAGATATCCCAACGAAGATGACGAAGAGCAAAGCTCTCCCATGGTTCCTGTTTATTATGATTGTGAATCTGATCCTTGGGAAAGCCATGAAGGAGAAAAGGAGGAGCCAAATGAGAAGATATTACTTGGTACCAACCAAGCCGTGTATGACAGCTTTGAATCAGATTATGAGTTGGATATGAAGGATTTCCAAGAGCATGCAACAAAACCTTTTCCTTTATACATTGAAGTAAAACATTGTGTGGAAATTAGTCATCCTGGGCCTACAGAAGACCAAGAGCAGAGCTTTGCCATGGGTCTTTCTTATGATGATTATGACTCTGACCCTTGGGAGAGCCATGAAAATAAGAGAGAGAGAGCCAAATGAGCAGTTTATATCCTGCTATGAGCCTGTGAGTGAGAAACCAACACCTGGGATCAGTCAACCTGCATCAATCGTTCACTCACCTACGTTTTCCAGAGACATTCAGCTGTGTGTGAACAACTGTGGGATAGAGCATGTTTTCTACCACCAACCCAGTAAATTTTCTCACTCATTCTATGAGCCTGTAGGGGAATACATGGAGTTTATTTTCCTCTATGATTTGAAGCCTCCAAGTATATACCACCATTGCCATCTGGAGGAAAGATGAAGGATGTAATCATCCCACTGTCACGGTTGCATCATCTTCTATCAATCACTGACAGAGTAAAAGAGATTCTAGTTAGGAAGTTACTTGAATGGCTATGGTGGAAATTTGCTTTCACCTAATGCTTTGTAAAAATCAATTAGTCTAGGAATGTACATAAATAAGATTCTCTTGGAGCCCATGTATTTTGCTTTCATTTTTAGGATAGTGTGCTTGTCGACCTTTAATCCTCAGCAAGATATTTTTTGAGCATGACTCCATAGCCCAATAGAAGGCGAGTGAAACTACAAAAAGAGTTCTTAGAGCCTCACAGGGAGCACTCTATCCCCCATGGAGCCTAATGTTATCACATAAACTTGCCAAAACCTTAAGGGTTTGTGGTTTTTACCTAAGTCTATATTTTTGCCTGTCTCTCCTCCTTTTGCAGACCCGATTGTAATTTTTTCCTCTCGGCTTGTAGTTTTTCTTTTGTCTGCCTTCGTCCATTTGATTGATCCGTTTTCTCTAAGACTAATCACTTCTCTCTTGACCTCTGTCACTGATCATTTGTTTTCTCGAGCCATCAGTCAGTCGTCCAGGTAATTGTTCACAAAAACCACAACCATAAGCACAAGTGTAACACTTAGAGCAGGCTGGTATGGACTTAAATCAAGCGAGCGAGCAAGATCAACTTTCAACGACAGAGATCCATCAAGCATATCGGATCGACAACCATCGGGCGATCGAGATCATAGAGTTGCACGAAGTATAGCGTTAGAGTTTTGAAATTGTGAGGCCAATTCTAGCCGTTGATCCTGGGAAGGACACATGGCGCAAGATTAGCATTTCGCTGACTCGTAGAATGGAGTAGTCAAAGGGAATATTCATGAGGATTCGCGAAATGTGAAATCGTGAGATGATCTGAGCCATTCATTTCAGGACACGTGGGGCACGATTAGCAATTTCGTGGTTTCACGAGATGGAGCGGTCAAAGAGCAGAGTCTTTAGAACTCGCGGAATGCGAAATAGCAAAAAGATCGCAATCGTTGATCAAAAGAGAGATCTGGACCGTCAAAATCCATGTCTAGGTGCACAGGTGAAGATCAAATCTGGACCATTAGATCCGAGTGCGTGAAGAGAGATATGGACCATTGGGACAAAGGTAGATCAGGGCCGTCCGATGCAAGGGGACACATGTCGCTCGATCCAAGCAATCATGATTTTGTGACTAAGATATTTTAGCATGGAACATAGTGCAAACTCGTCAAACACAAAGTCATGAAATGATTAGAGGCGTCCAACTAGGGGAGGACGTGGCAGCTGATAAGAGAAATTACAATTTCGTGTTTCAGAGGTTTCAGCGTGGAGTAGGGCACGAAGCCTCAAGTCTCGAAATGTCGATGTTAATCAGGGTCGTCCGATGCAAAGGGATGCATGTCATCCGATCCGTTGATATAACTTTCCAGAGATGGGCCGTTGATCAGGAAGCCTCATCTCAGATCACAAGATCAATGGTCACACTCCATTGCGGGGTTGGAAGGTGCGCACATTTTAAAATTTCAAGGGTGGGCCGCAATCGAAACTGTGGTTTTTGGAAAAGGACGTGTGGCGATTCATGGTGAATTGCGGGGACAAAAGCGATTTTCTTTCAAACCACCCTTGGTCACGCTTGCAATCCCGCAATTGCGTAGGGTCATGACCCTAGGTCACATTGAATATGGGGCGATGGAAAGGAACCGCGCAAAAGGCTGAAGCACCCGAGTTGGTCACAGAGAAATATTTGCGTGGCCTCTAGGCGCCATAATTGACTTGAAGGAGTCTTGAGCTCCCCTGAAATGTTCAGGAATGTCAGGTATTTTCCTGATCTCGATGAAAGTATGAAAGTAGAGGGGCGGTTGGAACCTCATTTCGTTCCATAAATGGAAAGCATGGAAGAATTGGCCGTGGAGACAAATTGTCAACCCAAAGTTCCCCTGTCAACATATTTTCCTGCAAAGCCCATACTGGTCTGATCTTACGTCTGACAGAAGAATGCAAGTGCAACTTGATAGAAGAAAATGTAGACGCTAAGCCTTAAATGCAGTGACCAGAGCACGCTCCTGGTGGGAGCTAGTAGTTCTGAGTATAAATATTTAGTTTTGATATTTTGTTATGGTCGATGGTTGAGCTAGGCTCCTATATTGCAAATTTTTAATGAAGCTCTGGTTCTTCTGGTTATGTATCTATATTTGAGACTTCTTGTTTAATGTAAGTCAACTTTTTTTCATATCTCTGTAAATAGTTGTGTTAGAACACTTGGGCATGGAGGATCCAGTCGAGGGTAGTTATGTTTTTGTGATGTAGGTTTGATCACAGTGACATCGCGACTAGTTTTGATCAGGTTCTGTGTTGTCTTTTCCCTCCAACGCTGAATGACTCGGGCATGGATGATCCAGTCAAGTTGTTTTTATTGAATGGTGATGTATGTTTGATTTCAGTTCAGTGATAATTTCATTCAGTTCCTTAAAAAATTTGAACCAAGAGGATCTTGTCTTCTGAGTTTTTCCTCTTTAGGTTGTTGGCAGACCAGATGTCCATAGCATACCTCTTCACTCTCCTCAAGTTCTTCCCCCTACTCACCTTTATTACAACTTGCTGACTAAAGTTAGATCAAGACCTCATCTTCTTATGCATACCAACCTAGTTTTATGAGTTAAAGTGACATAATCCTAAGGCTGCGTCCATTAGATCACCCTTAAATTTATTCATTGTGACATATAAACTGATGGGTACCGGCCTTACTTCTTCCGCAATCCAGAGTTGAATTCCAGTGCTAACACTCCCTTCCTCTCTTATGTGTATATTTATTTTTCTTGCCACACTATGAAAACAATTGTTTCTTATGTATATTTATTTTCATATGTTATGATACTATCTATTTTTATTGCCGCATTATGAAAACAATTGTTTTACTATCTATTTTTATTGCCACATTATGAAAACAATTGTTTTAAATATATATTGATTTAGTAGATTAGTATTTTACAAAATATTAATATTTAAACTTCATGTATTTTACATGCAAAAGCAAAGACTTTATGGGAAACTCATTAGGGGTGTTTGTGATCATGTACCCATGCATAGCTATAAACACTAATAGGATTATAGTCCTAAAATTCACGATTATTAAAGACAAGTACGACATTGGCATGCGCTATACCCGCTGCACAAATTTTGTAAGATGGGCCCCACTTTTGACAATATACATTAAAAAACAAGAAATATTTATTACAATGACATTGGGGGAAGTGAAAGAAGCAATAAGACTTCAAAGTCTTTGGCCAATAAGATATCATATAAGTGAGATTTAAAATTTAAAATAAATCATTATTTTTTAAAACTTTAGATAAAGGGGTGTATATTTTATGGTCAACCATGAATTAATAGAAAGTCAAGCCTAACTCAAAGCTATATACCATGCCTATCGGCAGGTATAATAATAAGAGTGATAAGAGTTTCAAAAAGGGGTTTCTTCTTATTTAAAACCCAAAATTCAATCGATTTACAATTGTTTTCAAGACCATAATAAGTTTTTCATCCTCTACTTATCATTTTCTCAATATTATAGTCATCAATATATAAACTTATTATTATTTTTAAAAGTTATCACTTTAACAACACAATGCATTATTTAAAATTAAAAGACAATAAAATTTAATGAAACTCCCTTTTTATTGCCACTTTTTTCAACCTCATGACATGTCTCTGAATAAAGCTTCATAACCATAATACATGTTAATAATTTCTATATAATACTCTATGTTTTATTAATATTATCATAATAATTATTGTCTAAACTTTTTACGTTTTGACATTTTTGGCTTGAATCCGACCATATACACCTAGATGAAATTGTAATTTTTTGTTGTTTAAATTGCATTTTTTAATGCATAAATGAATTCAGAATGTTGAAAAACCGCTGAGGCATTAGTATTATACAGACTTAACCATCCAAATATGTAGGTTCAACAATTGCTTGCCAGATAGAAAAAACTTAGAATGTTTAGACTACTAATAAATATATATAATCAAAAAACAATTGTATACAAATTTATTGTTATATATATATATATATATATATATATATATATATATATATATATATATTTTTTTTTTTTTTTAAATAAATGGTATTTTATTTTAATTTTAAATTTAACCATGACACAAAATTCGAAACTTACATCTATTTTATTCTATATGTGATACCTTTTTATCTATCTTATTAGTCCCTGCCGAAGGCATAAAGGGACTATAGCGATCAATAGTTTGTTGACTTTATATTAGTTTGTCGTTTGACTACAAATTTTCGCATACTTTCTAATGTTCGACATAGAGAACTAGAAGCATTATTTTTTATATAATAAAAAAAACTATATATGTTATGATCTGATTGGATGATAGATTTGAGGTCTTATTGCCAGCCTTGCTATTCCCAATGAATAATCTGTTTCCATATCCAAAGTTTTATCATGTACAATACTTTTTTTATTTGTACTAATCATATTGAAATGTTTAGATATCCAAGGTTTATAGTGATCGATAATTCCAAAGTTTATAAGCTTCTATTGTGATTTATTTTTTTATTTGTGCTATTAATATTACTCCTTTGTATTTGTATTGAAATGTATTGACACTTTTTTTGAGGTGCTTGAATAGGCCTGGCTTGACAACTTAAATGTTTACATGACGCGAGGTCCTCAAACAGTCCCAACAACTTAAATGTTTGCATACTGTGAGGCCCCTAGAAAACCTGACATCCTTAAATGTTTATCTAAATAGGCTTCTTGGAGTACATTTTTCCTCGAAATTTTCCAAACAATGCTGCAGTGAATTTGGACAATATTGTTGTCCACCGCCAGTTGAATAGACATTGTATGTTTCATACTTCTTCTAGGCTTAGAATGCAATTTCATCATCGTTGAAGCTGCATACATTGTTTACTGGTTCGGTGGGTGCTTCTTCTTCGCTGGTTCATCGGTTGTTGCTTGTTTTGTTGTTTGGTTCACAATTCGACGTGCGCTTCTGTCTTTCATCGTTTCAGAGTAAGTTTCCATGCCATAATTTCATTTTCTATTGATTCTTTGTTGGTCAGTGTTTGTAGTTTGCAAGTAAGATTTTTTGCTTGTTATACTGGCATGCTCGTCGTATGTTTCTGGTTCCTTCTGTGCTTTGGATGCAATTTCGTAATTGTTGGAGATACATATATTGTTTACTGGTTCAGTGGTTGTTTCTTGTTCGCTGGTTCGTTGGTTCGTCGGTTGCTGGTTGTTTTTGTTTGGCTGAAGTTTACGATTTTGGGGCCCTGGGGCTGTAGTTGGGCTTGTTCGTGATTTCTCGCTGGTTTGGTGCTTGCTGTTTTCTTTTGTTTACTTCGAATTTGCAGGGTTGGGGTCCTGCGCCGACACTTGGAGCTATATTTTATTATTATTATTTGGGCACTTTATGGTGTTCAAACCCTGCACCCACGAGTGGACATGCGGTTGTGTTATTTTTCTTCTCTGGAGAGGTATAGATCTATTCTACTGTAAAATTTTGCTGATACTTCAGTGTTGACATGATAAAAAATAGTGGCATAAAAAATAATTGGACAACTACATGTGCAATTGCAATATCCGCTGTTTTTTTGTTAAAATAAAACATGTGCAAGATGCACTTATAAACCATGTATGGTGGAATGTGCCCATATCAAAATACATTTTCTTTATCCTCTACATAGATTGGTGTGACCACGATACAATTTGTTTTGTACTTGAGATATGATATGCACAACAAAGAGAGTGAAAAATTATATTTCCATGTCTGGAAGCATATATGGATACTTCGCCACGAAAAACCAAAATCGTTTGGCTATGGCGATGCACTTTCTTAATATTTTTTGGCTTGTAATATATTTTGGGCAGGGGAAAATTTTATATATTTACAACCATGGATGGAGAAAAGCAAAGGTTCATGTTTCTGCCTATCTTTTATTCTCTTCATTGATTGTCATTTACTGTATGTACATATTACTTGTTCTTCGGTGCATACCATCTTCCATTCATGTTCATTGTGTTTTGTGTGTTCCCACATTCAAACAAACAGAATAGCTGGAGAAAACGATGAAGTCTCGACTACAGCGGTCGAAGAGGAGATACAAAGGTGCATGCTTGTATTGTTATTTCATATTCGGTTGTTTTGTATTTCATTTATTGTCTGTATGTGTGTTCACCTAGTTGATTGTATGTAGATGTTGCGTGCCTTCCTACATAATAACTTATCTTCATTACATGTCTTCCTGCATACTAACTTCCTTGATGTCCATTGTATTTTTCCTGCATTGCTACCTTTAAACAAACATAATCTATGGAGAGGACAATGGACTATTTAGTGCGAATGTAGATGAGGAGTTACATAGGTGCATATATGTACTCTTATTCCATATTTCAGTGTTGAGTATTTTAGTTATTGTCTGTGTATTTGTTGTGCTTGTTCCACTGCTTTGCACCCTTTTTTTTTTTACCCCCCTGTATGTATATGCTATGTATCTTTCTACTTATTCTCATGTGAATCGTATTCTGTTTGCTGTTACATTGAAATAAAAAGAACTGTTTTTGTTTCTTTTACATGTCTTTCTTCATACTAACTTGCCTTCATATCCATTGTATATTCGACATTGCTACCTTGAAAGAAATAGGTTGGTTGGACAGAAAGATGAATTCTTCTATGCAACAACATATGGTTCTGTGGTACAATCTTCAAAAAGGTATACCAACCGTGATAGTAAATTAAATATACAAAGCGGGTGGGGGCATATAATATTAGACTAGAAAATGATGACTTGGAAACAATGGGCCTTTGTGCCCTCCCCATTTCTATTATTTCCATTTTCTATTATCCCTTTTGCTTTATAATTGCTCTGCTTAGTGGTCTTTCTGAAAATGCCTTGGTGCATGGGTTGGCAGATTCATAGGTTCACATTTATGGTCACACTTCTACCTTATTCCATACTTACCCACTTTGTTGATTGTGGGTGTCGGGTTGGCAGGTTCAATATTTCTCCCCTGACTTCCGGGGTTCCGCAATATACAGATTGACCGTCGTGCCTCGCCATGGCGCCCTATTTACTGTTACACATTTTTCCAGTAAAAAAATCAGAGGCATACAATTTGACCTTTGGGTCCTCATGTTTCCTGAGTATCCCTTGACACCCTATTTCGTATTCCATCTCCTTCCACCTTGCATGTGACATTAAGAACTATTATGGACAGTATACAATGCATATGCTTGTTTAGTCTTTCTGATGTTCATATACACATGATTGCATCAGAAAAAGTTGGACTAGTGACATGGCCATTGGCAGTCAGTCATCCCAGACATTAGCAGACCGACAAGGCTAAATGTAAATATGCATACATTCTATTCCTAGTATTTTTACCAAACAAATATCCTCACCTATTTATTCATTTATGGCATAGTGAATATGCTTATGTCATCTGCAATACATGCTTTGCAGTTCACAAGAAGTATCAACAAGTAAAAGCGAGACACCGAACATAGCGCAGGTTCTGCAGACTAAGAGGTGTGGTTGAAAAACTATGGATCCATAATTCATCGAAGCTACGCATCTACAAATTTATGCCAGGAAAAAAATAAAACAAAAAAATAATGCAAACTACCATTCACTTTACTTTTCCTGTTCAAAAATTGTCACCAGGTCTAGACTTGTAACACCCAAAGTACTATCAATAGAGGGCTTGAATAGCCGTCGAACTGGACAAGTGTTCATCGGGGACATAATGGTCGTCTATAGCACCTACTTAGACAAGGAAAACAAAACTAGATCCATTATGCGTGATGACATGAAAGACAAGGAGGCCATGATGACAGTCACACTGACTATTCCTACACAACTTGTCCAGAAACATGCAGAAAAGATATTGCTGGGTAGTGGGATATCCATTAAAATTTTTAATATATTTCCCAAAACAGTATATGTCCATGGTGACTGTGATCATATTATTTCACTCAATGAGACAAGTATTGTGGAAAAAATTCCCTCAATTTGTTCAGAATATCGTTTCGTCCGGGACACAACTATCAGCCAACTTGCACAGAGCAATCACATTTACCCAATCGAAACCATTGGCACAGCTGTCACACTGGCGAGAAAACTTGGATCACAACACATTATCCATATAAAAGATGGAGAGTTGGACATCGACAAGGCAATGGTACCATTCTCCATATCTAATTTTGTCCTTTACTTTCACATGTGCATGTATCTCGGTTAAGTTACACAAATATTGCATTGTTCCATGTTGCAGCTGCAATTATTCGATACCTATTCAAAATTGTTTTCATCAATGGAACAACAATTGCATAAAAGGAAATTTCCACTTATCCTCTTCAAAAATATAACAAAGAAAAGGTATTTTAGAGAAAGAATCTTTCACACAGCCCAAGAAACATTTGTAATAGAGTTGCGAGCAGACATAGTACAGGATCTGAAGAAACTAACTAGCTCTACAACTATTGTGCATATACATCTAGATAATCATCCTCGCTTTCCTCATACAAATAACCTTCACCAAATTTTTGTGGTTTATTTATTTATTTAATTTTTTTTTTTTGGGGGGGTGTGCAATTGTGTATTATATTGTTCAGTGTATTAATTCCTATGCTTGTGTTTCCAGGTTGAAGGTGTTTTGGTTGCAACGAATGCGTACTCGATCCCCCTTGAGCCTGTATGTGTGAAATGAAACTCTCCTAATTTTTCTTCTTCTTTGATAAGTGATGATACAATTGATTGTCTACGATGCAGTGAAAAATGTCCATATATATATGGACATTACCTCAATGCTTCCATCAGAATTGTGGCAACACAACCGTGCATTGTATAGTTAAGCAACCTCTATTACAAGACGTGCTTCCTGGGTTAGTAGAATTTTCATATGAAGCATACCTATGGAAAAAGGAAAGCAGTGTCTACATACTGCGCGACTTTTGGATACACAACAAATTTACCTTAAATGAGGACAATGCAATATTGCATATCGGCTGAAGAAAAAAGAAAAAAGAAAAAAATCATATCAAGCTTTGGTAGGAAACAAAAATATCTCATGTGTCTCTGTAATATTTCTTCAAAACCTAGATGAATGTTCATTGGACTCGAGTACTTGAGAATCTAATTACAAATGCAATCGATGTTGTTATTTTGATATTTTCTTGCATCTCCCAATAAGAATTTTGCAACGTGTCTCTGCAATATTTCTTCAACACCTAGATGAATGTTCGTTGGACTCCAGTACTTGAGAATCTAATTACAAATGCAATTGATGTTGTTGTTTTTATGTTTTCTTCCATCTCCCAGTAAGAATTTTGCAATGTGTCTCTGCAATATTTCTTCAACACCCAGATGAATGTTCGTCGGACTCGAGTACTTGAGAATCTAATTACAAATTCAATCGATGTTGTTATTCTGATGTTTTCTTGCATCTCCCAGTGATGATTTTGCATATTTGTTTTGGTGTGCAAATAAAAGAAAAAAAAAAACATGGTGGGTGGCTGTTTCTTTGATGGAGGATCCTGCACATTTTTTGGGTGCCAAAGTTCGACAATTGTTTTTCAACTATTTAGCCATGACAAGATTTTTGCAATTTTCTTTTGGGTGCCTGAATAAAATAAAAAATTGTCCCCAATTATACATTTATGGTATGGTATCTGCATTTTCTCGATGCCCTAATTGAAAAAGAAAAAGGAACTCGGCATGGATTGAAACATCAACTTTAGATATTTAGATCTCACTCTAGAGATTGCATGTGCATAAGATTGTTCGGTCCAAAAATGATATCAAATTGTTTGATGCAAAGGCTGATGCGTGCTTCTCTACAGAACCTTGTGGGATCTTGCTTGCGGCCTGTTTGGATTTTACTTGGTTCTTGGTTGTATGCTTCATCCATCAATTTGTATATCGCAGAACTCCGAGTGTTGTTTGGAGGACACAAAACAATAGAATTGCAATTTTTTTGCTAGCCAACCCACAAGTCCGCCTGTCAATTTGTATAACGCGTAACTCTGGGTGTTGTTTGTAGGACACAAAACTATAGAGGACATGCTTTTCCCTTTAATATAACATCTGTGACACAAATGTGGTATGTGGCTCGTTTTAGCACTTTTCCTTGATCGACAAACTTGGTA
>JASDQU010186776.1:0-20592 GCA_032191745.1 Picea mariana | reverse complement strand
CCGTACAGTTGCGATTGTTTCAACGTACTCTTATTGGGAGTGCCGCGAAATGGTATATCGAGCTCGATCTCTCAAGATACTCTTCTTTTGGCGAATTGGCGATGGCCTTCCTTAACCATTTCCAGTTACCTGTGAGATACGATGTTGGCACAGAGCTTCTCACCAATTTTGAACAGACAACCGCGGACCATATCTCTGATCATATCCGAGAGTGGAGATGGCAGAAGATTCTAATCAAAGTACCAGTCCCACCCGCATTCCTGCTTGAGTGGTTCCTTAAGTCTTTGGTCTCACAATTATCCAAAGACGTCGCGACTTCCGGAGTTTTCTCTGAAGAAGATGCCATCACGAGGGCTCAACAGTTTGAGCTCATCTATTCTCAGTCTGGTTTATTATACAACATCCTACCGGATGCACCACGATCGATACTAGATAAAACTAGACAGAGAGCTAGACCACATGCCGATGGTATTGTTGGTTCAGCACAAACCAAGCCCACTGAGAAATTGACAAAACAGTTGCAACAATTATCTATACAACACACAGCGGCCAGCCAGACTACTGCTTTGGCTCCTCCTCCTACCCAAACATCGGAAGTACACTCCATACAGTTGACTAACCCAAAGGCCACCCAGCATCCTGAAGGGAAGAAAAAACAACGAAAGAAGGGTAAGGGGGATAAAAAACCCACTGATAATGCTGGCGGGGACACTACAGAAAAATAGAAGGCAAGGTATCCGTGCAACTTGTGTGCGGAAGACCACTCGACCCATCTTTTTCCTCGACTTGTAGAGGCCCAAAAGTTTGTTACACAACAACAACAGGCAGTGTTGACTATTCCTTTTCAACATGGGCAAAATTTAACTCAAGCCTCTACAAGTACAGAAGGGGGCAGCCAAGAAACCTTCCCTCCTCCAAACAATCTTTCATCCGTGAACGTATATATGGTTAGGGGTGATGCTTTCATAACGACTAGAGCGCACAACTATAGTAAACCAAGCACTTATGAGAAGGGTAAAGAAGCTGAGCTCCCATCTCTTCCTCTACAGATCGAGAAGACATTGGGAGAAATAATGACACGCATTCCAAAGGGTGCATTTAAAAAAGCTTCTCACAACCCAAACGCAAGGGCCGCCCAGAATTACTCTGTGGTGGAGGATTTATCACAAACCCCTTGTGCAATGTCTGCTTTGGAGGTCCTCCAAAGCTGCCCTGCTCAGAGGAAAGCCTTGTTAACCTCTTTGGGCTCTACTGAGACTTGTAATCTGGGTACCATCATGTTATATACAACTGACTTAAAACCTCGTCTACCTTACCATGTAGCGTTTCAGATAGTAGTGGCTCATCCCACGAAAAATTTTACATGGAATATCTTCCACACAATGGTTGACGAGGGTGCATTGATGTGTGTTATGTCATTAGCATGTTGGAAGGCCATTGGCCAGCTTGCTTTGTCTCCATCACCCACTCTCCTTACTGCTTTCGACGGTCATTCTTTCCGACCACATGGCATCATCCCTTCCTTCCCTGTGCAGTTAGGAGGGAAAACCGTGTGTGTCGAAGTCGAGGTAGTCAATGCTCCCCTCGAATATAACCTCTTGTTAGGACGGATTTGGACTTATGCTATGCAAGCTATGGTTGCTACAGTTTTCCTAGTCTTGTTGTTTCCACATGAGGGTCGGATAGTGACCATTGATCAACTGTCTTTCTCCAAACCTGACCCATCTTTGGGGGCATCCACGGTCCCCATGATTGATAATCCTCAACCAGGTGTCATTAACATAGGAGTTGGTTTGTGCCCGTCCTTGATGGGTACCTTCGATTACCCACCTCCTCACAATGATGTCAAATTTATATCTAATCACCATAAGGTTGATATTTTTCAAGTTTCGTCATTCCGCACGACTTACTTTGAGGATCCTTGGATTCTTCCTTCCCCATCAGCCACGATGGATGAGACAGGGCACCCCAACATGTCAATGCCCTTGTCTACCGCTAAGGTAGCGTACTCTTTATTCCAGCAAGATTCAGCTAACCCTGATCTGACTCCTGCACAAGAGTTAGATCCACTTCTAGAGCCCATTTGGGCTCAGGGTTCTATCGCTAACGTCGATTCGTTAGACTTAGTCTTTCCTTCTGACGAAGCAGTAATCGAAGCAATGACTAGTCCATACAAACCTTGGGACGATCTTCATCACAGATCATATTTCCTCCCAAAGTTAAGCCGAATCAAAGCAGGAGAATTCACCGTGACTATGACTGGAGATAGGTCTTGTCATATTAATCCCTTAGCTACACACAAGATCTATGTTGAGGGAAATATGGAAACCATTACTAAAATGATACCTATCAATATCTCTAGAACCCCTAGCGTCATAAACAATGTTTTTGTCGGAGCATACAACTCCCCTGAGGAGATGCCAGGCATCGACCCACAAAGAGTCTATCATGACCTAACTTTGTTGTTTTTCAAACTCGCTTTGAGATCCGAAAGAAACATCCGGCGAGACTACATTTATGCTTTTCGATCTCGTCCGAATTAACTGAGAAAAGTAACCATTATGGAGTCTTCTTTAAGCCCTTTTCAGACTCCTTAAAGATGAAAAGATTGGCGAGTGACCTTGTTTCTTCACACTCGTTAAAATGGTCCAAAAGAACGTTCCTTAAACGGGTCTTCTTTTAATCCCTTTTTAGACCCTTTAAACATGAAAAGATTGCCGAGATCTTATGGCCTTTCACGCTCTTTAAACTGAAATTTGAAGCCACGTCTGTCCAGTGGTAGTTTACCCCTTTTTCAGTCCAGACGATCAACTGTACGAACAAAGGTATACTCTATCAAATTCCCATTCTTTAGAAGAGTACTCTCAGGTATAATTTTATTCCTTTTTCGAGCCTGAGGGACTAAATTTACGAAAAATAAACCCCCACGGAGTCCATAGTTAAGCTCTTTTTAGACTCCCTAAAATTGAAAAGATCGTCGAGTGACCTTATTCTTTCACACTCGTTAAATTGGTCCAGAAGAATATTCCTGATGGAGTCCATAGTTAATCTTTTTTCAGACTCCTTAAAAGTGAAAAAATAGCCGAGTGATCTTGTCCTTGTCACACTCGTTAAAATGGTTTTGAATTGACGTCTAATCGGTGCTAGTTTATCCCTTTTTCGAATCGACTAGACTATTGTCGAAAAAGGTACCCCAGCGGAGTCTCATTTTATGCTTTTTCAGACTCTCTAAATATGAAAAACCACCAATATTACCTTCTCTGGGCTCGTTAAACTTACATCGAAGGACGTTACCATTGTGTGTTCTATCAACCGCATTTGCATACCTTATCCACCATACTTGTGACAGTTTGCTTATGCGTCTTAACACCTTTGGCCACCTGAGGATTTTTCCCGAGTGTCATTTTACCAAAACATCAGTCTTGTCCTTATGCCTCGAGCTTGTATGTTTGCAGTACTCGTTCCTCCATTGTAACGTAATATTCCTTCATTATTTTTAAAAAATTATCAAAAAGAACAAAAAAAAAAATCAAATATACCCCAAAAAGAGGATGGGAAAAGTATTTTCTTTATTGGTAGCATAATGAATCACCCTTGGATAAATCACATCTATCTGTTTGATCATCAGACTATGGGATGTAGTATGACCTTAGGAATCTTTTCTCACTATATAGAGTTGTGTCCTCCACCTTTTGGTTACTCTTCCAAACATATGGAGAGTTTGCGTTGCCTCCTGCTTCGTAGACTTATGATTAACATATATGTTGTCTGAGTCTTATCACTTGTCGTGCTATTGTTCAAGGGAAGTTTGTCACTAATCCTTAGTCGTCCCCTCTGCAATATGTCTCTTGTCCGCATACCCAGCCATCCTGAACGTCCAATCAAGTCCTTGTTCAAAATCACTGAAGCCTCCAGTCCGATCATCAAGATTATCAAGTCCACAACTGACGAGCCGTTGAAGACCTCTGGATAGTGCAGTCGTACACTCATATTACACTCCTACCCGAGTTTTAGAAGATTTTGAAGTTGTTTCTAGAGCTCTGAAGTACAGCCATCAGGCCGAATCAGCTTCTGGAAGATGGGTACTCTATATGTATATCTTTCTGATTTCGAGATGTAGCTCCGTTGTGTATTATTCGCAGCTACTCTTGATAGTTATTTGACATGGATCTACAGTGTATTTGATTGGTAGCCATGTTTCTATTTTACCCGATCATGGGTATGCCCGCCTCGGTGAGACATTTGTTATTTTGCAGACGACACCTCCTGGTTCCTGATCCTTGGGCTCACTCATTCAGCACATCAGTAAAGATTGGTAAAATATTGGTAATGTATTTCGGCCATCAGATGCTCTTCTAACCTCGCACATTAGGGGGCATCTGTTATGACCCTAAATTGCACCACACATGCTTATCTGGCATTAGGCCAACTCATATCCCTTCATTTCCAAAACATCTGCTGAACAACTCTTTGGAAATCCTCTTGTGTCAAGGCCCACGAGCCCTAACCCATTACTACACGCATGTGCACGCTGGTTGGCTCACTACAGCCCGTGTGTACCTAACAAAGCATGAAAAAAGGAAAGTTGTCGATGGAACAAAAATCTATGGGTCAGTTAACTGAAACTCCCGGCCATGCATGGTCGAGGGTTCATCCAAAACCCTAGCTCCTTCTAGCCTATAAAATAAGGGGTAGGGGTACCATTTGGAGGAGGAAAAAATATAGCAAAGAAACTCTGCCCATTTACGTAATCCATTGTCCCAACCCTTTAGCCTTTCCTCATGCCAAAGAAGATTTAATGCAAAGCAGTTGGAGGACAGAAGAGAGGAGCCCAGGATCAGGTTCAAGGAGTGGTGGTCGGTCTCAGCTTTGATTGTAAGTTGATTCATTTTCAGTAATAAAAAGAATACTTTTCTCGTCCCAATGCATGGATTGTCTATGGTTTGGTTAATTTATTCTTGATTTCTAACCCTTGAGTAGAGAAGTAGCATGCATACATAGTTGTTATTTGTCTTGATTCCAGGTAATCTGTGGAAGGAGCAGCGCAAGCAAGTTGTCAAAGCGCAACGAAGGATCTACATCGAACACCGGTAATAAGGTTGGTGGTTCTCTTCATACATTTACTGTGAAAGAGGGGTTTTAATCTTGGGTTGTAGGTTAAAAAGTAATTTATTTTCGATCAAAATCTGCATGCAAGTCTGACCCTAGTTTGCTAGTCCGTAGGGTATTTTTCCCAACAACATCTATGTTTTATTTCTGCATTTTTTTTATTTTATTGTCCCACGATCGTGTTTTTCTAACAATTCTACACATTGCGAACTTTCCAATTGTGCAAAAATCGCGTCAATCGAAGTTTGTATGCAAAATTTATGCCTCTCGCAAGTTGACCTACCATGTTGACCACCATGGTATGAGAGGATTCCATGGCATCCCCCATTACTCATACATATGGGGCTAGCCACGTGAGTTGTTTTGAGAATATTCTAGAAGGTTCAAAACCCTACCACAATTGAGGGTTGAGGAAGTCAAAAACCTATCCCTAGATTTATATTAGGCTATGTTAAAAACCGAGCCACTAGGAGGAGAAGGGGGTTCCATTATTTTTCATTCTATCTTATTCCATAGTTGAGAAAAACATATAAAATGGGTATTATGTGATCATAATAGAGTAGGATATATTCTGTAGCATCCATACAAGCCACCGGTCAAAGGAAACTCCACAGAGAGTGCCTCTTTATTTTTACTTGCATCATTTCTTTACCAAAGAAAAGAGAGAAGAGAAGCCTCACCTTCTAGATGGGTTTTCTCCTGTATTAGGTTCCACAGGTCATATCTTGTGTTTATTTGTGGATGGTGTGAACGTGTTTTACTGTTCTCTATTTTTCTGCATTTTATCTATTTTATAAGTAACTAAATATTTTGGAGATATAAAGAAATTAACCTTAATAGTAAATATTTTTCAGTATTTTATTATATATATTGTGATGAATTGTTCCATTGGAATATCCATGGCAGTTTATAGATCATGAAATGTTTGATTCTTCCAAGATTACTTGGTGGAGGAACTTCAATGAATAAGATTCAACATATTATCAAAATGAAGAATTGGAATGTAGAAAAAGAATGGAACATATTGTAGTACAAAATTTGATCCAAATCCCAAACCAGGGCTCATACTAAGCAGTGGCCATGTTTGATGAAGGAAAATGTAGTTACAATTGGTGTTCCTATTTAATAAAATTCCCTACATAGTTTCCAGTCCTCTTTTCAATTGACTTTCCCAAATCACAGATATTACCAAAAGAATGGGCTACAATAATACCTTTAAATAAACATACACATTCAATTAAATAATGCCAAAAGTCTTCCCTCGTAGAAGGTATAGATTTTCATTATCAATTGTGTGTACCAAAGAATGAATGGAACGTTTCTCCAAAAAACCATATTAGATTTTCATATTCATACAATTTTTCACAAGTAAATATATAGTACAAGAAAGGTTGGACAATTTATACTCTTCACTTTTGGGAGAAATATTCGACAATTCTACACCCTTAATTAGGAACCTCCTCTCTAGTATATATTGAGGGATTCATTTAGAACAATTGAATGTGCATTTTAAATTATACTTTCATCTTAATTCTAATAATTTTTATGGGATTGTGGTATATATGTCATATAACCTTTATCCCAAAGTGAATAACACCATATCCTCTATCTATTGTTTAATTGTGGCATAAGATTCATCTAACTCTTCTCCTTCCTTGTCCCTGGGGTATAGGACAATCAATGATGGAGTGTGTTGTTAAAGCACTCCGTGATGTTAAAGTCACTGGTTCGAAACCTGCGGGGACAAAAAATCCAGTCATGTTAAGGGTTGGTGTGGCTCAAGTCGGGTGCAATCCCTGGGTGATTTTGATGGCTTAGATGCCCCTGAGTAGTGGTTTCTCAGCCACAAGTTAGTCCCACAATTCATGGAAAAACTAACAAACAAAACAAAAAACTCTTCTCCTTGCCTTATAATCTCAACACCATTATCTATTTATGGTTTATGGAATAATCGTGACAAACCCTTCTCCCTATATCAATATCATTATATCATCATTGCAATGTTATATTTTTGGATTATGGAATAAAGGGAGAAAAAACTCTTCTCCTTGCCTTATAATCTCAACACCATTATCTATTTATGGTTTATGGAATAATCGTGACAAACCCTTCTCCCTATATCAATATCATTATATCATCATTGCAATGTTATATTTTTGGATTATGGAATAAAGGGAGATTGAACATTCTCATATAATAAATAATATTATCACTACTATAGATTAAGAGATTGTATATAATGTTTAGATAATCTTTCTCCTCATAAATATCCTTCTTAATACTACTATGATACCTATTAACCATCTAAAAAGTGAGTTTGAGAGAAGGACATCTCTAAAAAGGTAGAATAAGAGAGGTGTATCATCATATCATCATTGCAATGCTATATTTTTGGATTATGGAATAAAGGGAGATTGAACATTCTCATATAATAAATAATATTATCACTACTATAGATTAAGAGATTGTATATAATGTTTAGATAACCTTTCTCCTTATAAATCTCCTTCTTAATACTTAATACTACAATGATACCTATTAACAATCTAAAAAGTGAGTTTGAGAGAAGGACATCTCTAAAAGGGTAGAATAAGAGAGGTGTATGAGGTGTGGATTACATCTAGCCATCTTATACAAGTGAGAGATATGACAACAATACAACCTAAAATTGAATATAAGTTCACAAGTTCCAAGGGTATAGTTTATCTAAGAAGAGGATAATCTTGGAAGAAAAAGGTACTGGTGATACTTTATCTCCCTAAGTGCAACGCATTTTAATATCCAAGTGGGTGTGTATGTATTTGATCACTCATATTCTAATAAAGAAACCTTAGGGAAGAAAAAATATCAAGAAGGAAATTTCATGTTCATGTCTAGATGTCCACACCGATGAATTGTACCTAACTAAAACCTACATTCAATGTTACTTATTCATTGTGTAAAGGGACCTATTGGATAAATTAGTGAATGTGATATTCACCATGGGAAGGTGGGGTGATTATGGATCGTGGAATGAGGGTGGTTGACCCTTCTCCTTAGAACAATATCATCATCACCACACTACATTTTGTAACTATGGGAGAAGGGTCAAAAAACAATTATCATATAATAATTATAATCATTATAATCATATCAATACAATAGAATGAGACATTGTTAAATAAAGGTGAGATTGGAATTCTATTAATACCTCATTAATATTAAGATGATACCTCTTAAAAAAACAATGCAACAATGCAATAAACTTGGTAGAATTACATCTCCAAATAAGAGGAACATGATCCAAATAAGAGGAACATGATAGGTGAATGAAGTTGGGATTATTCACATCCATTAATCTCATGTTTTTTTCTTTATAAAATAAATTCTCCAACTAAGGGGGGACTAGGAGAGTCCCATTAAGTATTGAGAGACTATATGTTAGGAGAGTCCCATTAAGTATTGAGAGACTACAGATTAGTTAAAAATTTATTAGTATCCAACACACTCACATGGGATATAGTGTCTAAATATGGATGATGTATAAGTTTTCATTGTGTTAAGTATGTTAGTTAAGGACATCAAATAGTAAATTAGGATGTTAAAGATATATCAAATAAATTCTTCTCCTTGAAATATAAGATAGGTTCACAAGTTCCAATGATATAATCGAGACATGAATAGGAGAAGTTTGGCATAAAAATTAAGGTGGGGATTAGTATCCCTACATGGAACACCTTAAACTTTCAAGTGGGATATAATCTCTCAGATCACACATATTTGTTATAATTATACTTCAATATAGTAGGAAGGATAAGAAAAAAAATTCCACATTCATGTTTGCATCATGAATAGGAGAAGTTTGGCATAAAAATTAAGGTGGGGATTAGTATCCCTACATGGAACACCTTAAACTTTCAAGTGGGATATAATCTCTCAGATCACATATATTGGTTATAATTATACTAAAATATAGTAGGAAGGATAAGAAAAAAATTCCACATTCATGTGTTCATGTTTGCATCGATGAATATGACCTTGATAAAACATGCATATGATATCTCTTATTCACTAAATAAACACACCTATGATAATGGTGTGGAATTTTCCAAACTTTATCATATTCATAATATTCATACTAAATTAAAGAAAAACTAAAAAACCAATTTAAGTGTGTTTAACATCCTTTAATTAAAAGTTATCAATCGAAAATCAGTGGTCAAATTTCATAGGAAAGGCCAATGATTCGTTTGAGCTCATGACATAAGGGTTTTATCGTTTCCAAGACATGCCCTGAATCAAATGGAAACAATAGAATTATACTGTACAAATATGTAATTACAAATGCAAATTGATTTAAGAATGCAAATTTTGAATAGTGTTCTCGTGAACAAAATAATTTAGTAATGCAAATATGAAAATAGGAACCCACGAAGTGGGCATTAAGGAAAACACTTTGATGACATACCTATTAATGTTCCCAACAAAAATGGAATACAAGGTATGAAATTTGATTTGCATTGGGGAAGTAAGAACATAGTGAATCAATACATACTTGGAAAACATTTGGATCGATACACACTTGGAATCATCCTTGAAAGAGTAAATGTAAGCTAAATCTAACCACTAAATGGTTTATTTGATTTATGATGAATTGTTTGACCCTTCCTTGGTGTTTGATAGGCTACTATGGGTATAGAAATTTTTTCCCATTGAGGCTATAAAATCCAACGCGCATAGAGAGAGTTCATTGTTAGAGTAGCTACCTTCTATTTAATTTCCAATTCATTGATGATGAATTATACTAACTAGCAATGCATTTTACATTTCTAGTCAACAGTGGGTAAAACAATATACATAAATAGTCTATTATAGCCACCATAATTTGCAAATTTTAATTCGTTATGCAACTATCAAGTCACAAGCCAAGAGAAGAAAAATGTTTCTACTTTGCTTACATCACTCATTTTATACCAAATTTATATTTAATCTACCATCATTTTATATATATACATAGATGAAATGCAACATACCATGAGCAGAAAAATGTTTCTACTTTGCTTACATCACCCATTTTATACCAAATTTATATTTAATCTACCATCATTTTATATATACATAGATGCAATGCAACATACCACGAGCATCCTAGAAAATTTATCTATTCAATTTTATTTGAATATTCATGTACATAGTGATACTTCTCTCATTATCAAACGAGATTAATAATTTAATTTACTACTATTGCCCCTATTATCTAAGATATTTTTCTCTTCATATAGTTAATTCTCATTAAAATATTGATGTAAAATTAAGTTTATAATGGAATTTGGAAACAACCATCATGTAACATGTTTGAAACTTGCATAATTGTATTGTTATGAATGACTTTTCATGGACTAAGAAGGATGATATCCTATAAAACTTGTCAACTTTTCTATGATTAGCCATTATAAACAAAATGGATAACTAGGACAAAAATATTAAAATAAATGAAACCTTCAATCTCTTTGACCAACACATAACACTGAGTGGATGACAATAGGTTGGGATCATGAAATCATCATTCCTAACAAATCATAATCTAAATTCAAAGTCCTAACTAATATGATATGAGTATCTTTTGAGGATATAAGTTTTAAGTCATAGGAAATAACATGAACAAGTATGATCCCATAACAAAAGAGTTGTATACAATATAAATATAGGATCGAGGTGAAATTAAATGGGTGGAAATT
Source organism: Picea mariana (assembly GCA_032191745.1). Classification (NCBI taxonomy): domain Eukaryota; kingdom Viridiplantae; phylum Streptophyta; class Pinopsida; order Pinales; family Pinaceae; genus Picea; species Picea mariana. The sequence continues at coordinate 9,766 of JASDQU010186776.1, read as the reverse complement.
ATTATATGAATCAATAAATGTCATCATTCACTAAATTTGAGTCAATGTGCACATCAAGTAACTCCAAATTGGATACTAAGGAAAAGTGAAATGTAAAAACTACATGATACTTAGTTTCTTCATAAAACCCACAAATACAAAAAGCTAAAAGTAAAGAATGCATCGTTATCTAATTTTGGAAGGGCTATCCATCCTAGAATCTATAAATCTTGATTTTTGGAAGGGCTATTCATATTGGTTTCCACAAATGTATATCAATATTTATGTAATGGTTGTGTTATCTCCTCAAATAAATTGGTGGAGATTTTTCTTTTTAGGTGATAGATTGTGGTCCAAAAAATTTATTTCTAAATTTTTGTAGGTAGGTTAGAAAGTCTATTTTCTGTAAATAAACTCAGAAAGAACTTTTGATTTGGTTTGGTCAAGAAAAAGACAGAATCTCAGGTTTCGGTGGTTTAGGCGAGCCTGAAACGCGCTCATTAACCACCGAAAGCCTTCGTTCTTGGTAGTTAAGAGGGAAAAGCAAAAGCTCAGTTAACCACCGAAAAGATTTCAATGAGAAAAATGAAAAGCCTGTGCTTTCACACGAGCCAGTTGTCAATTAGCATAATCATGAAGACATAACCACTAAAATTCCATGGAGGTGGTAAGGTATGCATGTTTTTGTTGTATCTATCCAGAGATTGATACCCTGTTGTCCTTTTAACTACATTTGTCATTTCAAAATTAAGGCTCGGCAAAGACACAGAAACTCATGTGTGATTCCCGACTAACAAAAATTATTAGTCACATAGCCCCTCACTATCTCTAGTCACAAGGACACAGATCCATTATGACCCCGATTAATCTCTGATTCGATTTCCATTTATTATCAATTCGAATCCGAGAGTCATTGTGACAGTTTTGAGCCCGTGATTTCATTAAGAAAACGCATATTCAGAGACCATAATCTCGTTTTTGTGGTGATTTTTGAGTGGAGTTCGAGTTCAGCAGATTGTTATCAAGCCAATTTTCATACCAATCAAGCCAAGTCGAATCATCAGGTAGTTCAAATCCCATACTGTTTCAATTTTATTGCACATTTCACCGAAACTTGGGATTTTCGGATTGTATTTAGTCAGTCTATTGTCTAAATTCGGTTAAGTGATTGAGATTTGCGATCAAAACTCTGAGTCACCCTATCCCATTTGTTTATCTCTGAGTCATACTCCCTGTCACCCTAAATCATAGAGTCTTTGTCTCCCTGGCATGAAGTTTTTCCTAAATTGCAGGTACAGGTCAACAATTACTAAATGCAAAAAGCAGGGCCAGTTTTAAGGGCTGAATTGGATGGAGTTTGGTACCTTGAGGCTCACCCTGAGGTGGTCGATTTCTTCAAGCAAACTGGAGTCTATGCATATTGTGAAAAACTGGTATATTTTCACCAACATGTGTCTGAAACCTTTGCTATCTCGTATGATGGAAGAACAACAACAGTGGGAAAGGAGCAGTTTGTGGTTGATGAGGAAACCATAGCTGATTTCACTGGTCTCCCCAGAATAAGTGATTGTTGGTTCAAATCAATTGTGCCTTCAAACATTGAATTCAGATCCCACCTACAGCCTCTGCACAAAGATCTTATATGGAAAAAAGACATACCAATGTCTTATCTGGAACCTAAGTGGCAATCACTCTTGAAGGCAATCTTTTTCTATATCACCTTTGAAGGTAGATACAACAGAGTCATGTTCTACCACTTCAAACTTCTAAATCACTTTACAGGGACATCTCCTATCAACTTACCATTTTACTTGCACAAAGCCCTCACAAAAATGGTTAAGCAGGTCAAGGCCAAGCCTACTAAGGTGGCAAGTAGATTGTCTCATCAAGGACTCATTACCCTCATCGTCAAAGAGTCATTGAAGAAAAGGCAGGTAGATTGGAACTAGTTCCTCTTTTGGAATGAATTCCAGACTAATTGGCAACAAGAGGAGAAGGGGAAAAAAGATGCCACTAAGAAGACCATTACTCCTAAAAGTAGTCATGGAAAATGGAAGGGTATCTCACCACAAAGAGAACCGACAAAATCATCCTCTGCTAAAAGAAAAAGAACCAAAAGAAAGTTACGGTTTGAGGGTGAGTAGACCAAGGACCTTGTTGAAGGAGGTAACCCTTTAAACTTACCATATAGTGAATCAGAGCCAGAGTAGGAGTTAGCAGAGACACAAGGTGATGAACAGGCTGAGCAAGTTGTAGAAGATTATCCCAACTTTCCCTCACCAACTCCTCCAGAGGTACACAGTCAACCATTAGCAAAATCTTCGTCAAGCAAACCTAAAGCATCTAAGGCACAGAAAATCAATAAACTCCTACAACAAGTCTATGAGATGGAAGTCTTAGAAATAGTTATTAAAAAGGAAAATATAGACTTGACTGAAATAAATGAAGAAATTTTCCACATGAACCAAAGTCTCAAGGAAAAGCATGATAAAATCAAGGACAGGAACAGGGTGTTGATAAGGGAGAACATGAAGCTGTACAGGCAGCTTAGAATTCTGAGGTTGAAATTAAAATATTATCAATCGCCAACATAGGAGAAAACAGGTTTGGAAACTCTAGCTGACTTAGCTACAACAATAGTAGATATACCACAGTCCTCCACATAGCAAGTTGAAGTTCGCAGATCTGCACGAAGAAGAGCTGCATCATCCAAAAGACCTTGAACACTCAGCAAAGCATCAAGGTAATCATTTTTGCAAATTTTGAAGTTTTGACAAAGCTAAGTTTTCGGTGGTTTAGGCGAACAGGATGAATGTTCATTAACCTCTGAAAGCAGAGCTTTCGGTAGTTAATCCACCTAGAAGTCTTCTATGTTAACCACCGAAACCTGTAACTAGACAGAGGAAGCTAAATTTTGCACAGATCGAGGTTTTTCCAATCCAAATCATTTGAAAACACTCATGATGGATGGATGATGAATTATATATTCAGTTTCAAGACCCATTTTTGGTGCATAACTATTAGAAAAGGTAGCAAAGTTGGTTTTGGCAACTATTTTGGTGGAAACAAATTGGATTTTTTGCACATCTCAGCAAATTCGAATTGTATCTCTTGGAAGAGTCATCACTAATCCTTGGAAGGTTATTCTGAACTGCACAAGGACTCTACAAGATATGAAGACCATGAAATGTGGGATTGACCTCATTTTGAGGATCATTCCTTACCTTTTGCAAACTGAATTTTGACTTTCTATCTTTAGCAAATCTGATCCATGCTTTTAGGATCTCAAAACTACATTGTAAAGCTATAAAGCTAAAGATAGAAGATGAACTAAAGGTTCGATTTTCAGTTCTATATTCTACTTTTTTGTATGAAAGACATTTTCTTTAATATATCAGCCTGCAAGATTCTTTCATTTGTTACTGTCAGACCTTCTTTTCATCTTTGTCTATCCCTATGAGTGGAATTAGTTCTTTTATCTCTGTTTAATGATCCTATGGTAAATGTCATCTTACTTTTGATTGTTAAGCAAGAATCATAAGCATCTTTGGCTAATTTGTTGACCCATCATATGTATGGTTTATGTATGTTTTGGTTAACTCATTAGTTTTCTGATCCATTGGTTATACAAACCTCTCTAACAATAGCTCTTGAAGGCCTTGTGTTGTATGAATATAGTCAAGACTGTCTTGAGAATACAATCCAGAGGTTAAGATATTCATCTTGATCCAAACCCACACCTATTATTGAAAAAAATAGTTTCAAAAAGATTAAGTTACCAGGCATCTCTGACTTACAGCCTAGGAGAGTTTCTTGGAGTGATAACAAATTGGCGTCGTTGTCGGGGAGAGGAGATCGAAGTTCATCTTCCTTGGGAGACGACATAGATCTAGCTTTGATGATAGACAAAGCCTAGACATCATTTGGGTTGTAATCGTCTATCTGGAAACTCCATTGAAACAAAGTGGCTCCAAAAAGAGCTCACACCAGGGTGAACCAAGAAGGCCCACTGGCAACACTAATTCCTAACCCTGAGAAGATCATCAGTAAGGGAAAAGCTTTACAAAGACAGGCTTCTATATCTGCAAAGACATCAAATCCAAGTATTCAAACTGACACTTCTTATTTCATATCTAAAAGGCCTCTAGTTGAATCCCTTGCTGTTGAAACTCATAGTTCTCAGGAAATTGAAATTTTATCTAAAAAATTGAAGGCAAAGGAGCCTTCACTTTCCTCTAATGTTACAGACTCTATTTTTGAGCATGATATTACATCCAACCTTAAAGAGGTAATTACAGGGTCCCCTCAGCAAAAAGAAACCTCTTCTTCTTCTTCTTTGAATTCCTCACCCACAAAGCCTATAGAGGGTGTTCTCTACACTCATACTAATCTGCCTGTACTTGAAGATATTCTCCATGATATGTCCTCTAAGGGAGAAGAAATCTTAGCCTTGTTGCTTGGTCAGTTTTACAAGGCCTCTTATTTTCCACCCATTTCTAAAAATTTTGCTCAAAGTGAAGTAAGACAACCATTTTATTTAAACTCATCCATCCCATCTCAACCTTTATCTCCTAAAAATTCTTCTTCCATATCAACCCCCAAGATTGCCATGGTTGTCCCTTTAACCAAGATGGAACAGATTTTAGAAAATAGGTATGCTCCACTTGTCTTGCCTAATCCCTTATCTGCCATGCCAACCAGAGATTATCATAAATATATGCCTATGTTTACCGGAGCTGGGGATTATACTGCTAAAGAACACATAGAAGCTTTTTATGCTTATGCTAAAAATATTAAAATTTCAGAAGAAGATGTGTGGACCAGATTTATTGTGCAGAGTTTGGATGGCCAAGACCGAAAGTGGTTCAAAGAGCTACCGGAAAATTCAATGACAGGTATTGAGCAACTAGATGATGTGTTCTTAAAACACTAGGGAGAAAGAAGAGATCTACTATATTACATTTCTAAATTCAAAAACTTAAGAAGAGAAGATGGGGAGTCAGTCTTAGACTTTATCAAAAGATTTAATAGAATGTTTGGCAAGATCCCTGCAGAGATCAAACCAAGTGATGCATCAGCAAAGACCACATTTTCTGTTGCTTTTGATCCATATTTTTGTCTAATCCTCAGAGAAAGAAGATCAGCCACACTTTCTTCAATGAAAGATGTTGCCCTCGAAGTCGAATCAAATATTATGGCATCTCAGAAACTCAAAGGGAAGGTTGAGAGAAATAAGTTTTCTATTGATCCCCCTTCTTCTTCTAATAGAAAAATGGAAAAGATGGCCAAGATGTTGGTCAACTTGACATCTGAAATGTCAAAATTGAAGATCCAAAATCAGCAACCAGCAAGAACAAAGGAGCCAAATTCTTTTGTCCCTAGAAATCCGAATGTTTTCCCTTACAGAAGGAACAATCAACAAGTCTAGATCCTTCAGAGAGACAAGAATGCAGCTGATGATCAAAGAATCAGACCCCCTTTCCAAAATCCAATGCTAGAAGAAGAACAACAGATATCTCATGATGAAGTTAAAGAAGCAGATGACATAAATTGTTTTGGTGACGAAAATGATTCCTCCTTTTTGACACAAGTAGATTATGAAGAAGCCCTGATGGATCGGGAAATTCATGAGGAAAGTATTGAAGAATCGGTTTATCAGACGGATGATCAGCAAGGTTATAATTTAAGATCTAAAAATTCTACCCCTAAACCATTGCCCGCTGGTCCTGTGAAGAAGAAAGAAGTTGCTGCCAAGCTGCCTCCTTCTCCTGTAAAACAGACTTCCACTCCTACAAAACAGCAGCAAAAGCAATTATAGCCCCTAGCCAAGGAGCAAGTCATTCTCAAACCCCCTTCCAACGAGGTAAAAACTTCTGACAAATCATCATATTCTTTTAATTTTGAATCAGAAATTCAAAAAGTGAAAATACCTATGCCATTGACCGAACTCATGAAGAATGATATTTTCAAGTCTTCCATCCTGAAGTCCCTTGAACCAAAGACCTCTTCATTTACTGATTTTGTAAACTTACAAGATGACAAGACAATAGTAACTATAGGGCCTATGATAGAAGACCGAGATGATTCTTGTCCACCATTCTATATATCCCTAAATGTTCATGATAAGATCCTTCACAACTTCTTGCTTGATTCAGGAGCATCACATAATCTTATGCCCAAAGCAGTGATGGACGAGCTTGGGCTTGAGGTCACCAAACCATATCATGATCTGTTCTCTTTCGACTCCAGGAAAGTCAGATGCCTTGGCCTCATAAAAGACCTTGTTATAAACCTTTCCCAATTACCAATGAGAAGCATGGTAATGGATGTCGTGGTTGCTGATATCCCACCCAAGTTCGGACTCCTCTTGCCACGTCCATGGAGTAAAAGGTTAGGATGTACCTTGCATATGGATCTTTCATATGCTACAATCTCGGTGTTTGGAGGAGATATAAAAAGACTTTACGGAGAGAATCAACTTGCCTACATCATCAACGACGCAAAAATTTTTGTAAATCATCCTACTTATGCTATAGACACAGACTTTGGCTCGTGCATTCTTCAAATAGATGATTCTCAATCAACTCCTTTGCAGCTTGTGAAGTCCACTGAACAACAAACTGATGATAAGGGTGTTTCAGTTTGGACCAAGTATTTTGATGGAGCCAGTACCAAAGATTCAGCAGGTGCAGGGGTAGTTTTGATTTCTCCTTCGAAGGAGACTATACATTTGTCTTTTAAGCTTAATTTCAAAACTACTAACAACATAGTAGAGTATGAGGCCTTGCTGTTGGGACTAAATTCAGCTAAGGAGATGGGGATAAAAGGATTAAAGGTGTTCGGAGATGTGGATCTCATCATACAACAAGTAAATAGTACTTTCCAAGCAAAGCATGTCAGATTAAAAGCCTACAGGGATGAGGTATGGAAAATTAGAGATTCTTTTTCCAATTTTTGAGATTTCCTATATACCCAAAGATATGAATCATCTTGCGGATTCCCTTGCTATTTCAACCAGCGTGTTTATTCCTCCCATGCCCCCTAGGCTCAATTATGAAATCCAAGTCAAATATAGGCCATCTTTACCCGACAATATTAAATACTGGAAATTTTTTGAAGATGATGATGAACTTAATAGATTTCTCTAGGTGGTAGATGAATTTTTTGATATGCATGTCGACCAACAGAATCTAAATATAGAGGAATCCTAGAAGCCTAAGCTGAAACAAAAATTGGGTCAGCATGATATTGTTCAACTACCTAACAATTATATACCTCGGGGTTTGGTACCTCTTGAAAAGATATTTGATCATAACGATGTCCCCTACAAGACAAATAAGAAGGAGAAAGAGCCTGTTGTTCATGAGCACAACATAGGAAGCGAAATCTAGCCTAAATTCATAAATCTGTCCTCTAAATTGACTGTTGATCAGAAGTCCGAATATTGTAGCATTTTGAAAGAATTTTCTGATGTTTTTTCTTGGAAATATAGTGATCTGAAAACTTATGACCTTGAGATCATTCAACATAAGATCCCACTTGAAAAGGACACCATCCCTTTCAAACAAAAGATCAGACCTATCAGTCCTCTTCTTTTGCCTGTAATTGAAAGAGAAGTAAAAAAGCTTCTTGATGCTAAGATCATAATCCCTTTGAGATACTCTAAATGGGTTGCAAATCTAGTAATAGTGAGAAAGAAAAATGGTGAGGTCAGGTTATGTGTGGACTTTAGAAACCTAAACAAATGCTCTAAGAAAGATAACTATCCCCTACCTAAGATGGAACATTTGCTGCAAAGAATTTCAGGGGCTACTGTTATGTCTTTCCTAGATGGTTTTTCTGGCTATAACCATATTTTTGTCCATCCTGATGACCAAGAGAAGACTGCTTTTACTACTCCTTGGGGTACCTTTATGTACACCAAAATTCCATTTGGATTAATGAATGTCGGGGCCACGTTTCAAAGGGCCATGGACATAGCTTTCGTGGGTGAGAAGGATAAGTTTTTCCTCATATATCTTGATGACATCACGGTTTATTCCAGCAGTCATGAGGAGAATAAGCATTTAAAAAGAGTTTTTCTGAAGTGCAGGCAGTTCGAAATTTCATTGAATCCAAAAATGTCCCATTTTGCTCTCAGGAAAGGAAAGCTCCTAGGCCACATTGTCTCAGTAGAAGATGTGAAAATTGATCCAACTCAGGTGGAAGAAATTCAAAGGTTGTCCTTACCAAGTTCAAAAAATGACATTCAATCGTTGCTTGGTAAGATTAATTTTGTTACGAGATTTGTTCCAAATTTTGTCGAGCTAGTAAAACACATAACATGTATGTTGAAAAAGGGGTCTGAGATAAAATGGGCAGACAATGCAAGGAATTCATTTCAAGATATCTAATAGGCTATCATGGAATCCCCAACTCTGATCAGTCCGGATTACAGCAAGAGTTTCTACATTTTTTCCTTCACTTCTTATGACACAGTGGCAGCAGTCCTGCTACAGAAAGATGATGACAATATGGATCACCCAGTTGCCTTCTTCAGAAAAACACTTAGAGATGTTGAATTAAGGTATGATCCTATTGAAAAGAAAGCTTATGCTCTCAAAAAATCTTTAAAAGCTTTCAGAATTTATATCCTCCACTCAAAATTCATTGCATATGTTCCTTCACCCTCCGTGAAAGATGTTTTGACTCAGCCTGATATTGATGGAAAGAGAGCTAAATGGATTTCAAAGTTGATCAGGTTCAACATTGAAGTGAAGCCCACCAAATTGGTAAAAGGTCAAGGCCTTGCTAAGCTTTTAATGAAGGAAAACCATGAGCTGTTGGACATAAATTTCATAGGGGAAAATTCAGTGAATTTGTAGACGAAGGTGGCAGCAGAAGGACAACATAACAATCAACAGGTGGCAAATCATTTGTCTTCTTGTGAATGGTACTCAGGTATTATACATTTTTTACAAAACCTAGATGTTCCTCCTGAACTCAGCATGAATTAAGTCCGATCCCTTAAGCTCAAAGCCATCAAATTTTGCATTTACAATAATCTGTTATACTGGAAAGACCCTGTTGGTTTACTACTCAGATGTTTAGACAAAGAAGAGTCAGTGAAAGTTATACATCAGTTTCATTCAAGTGTTTGTGGAGGTCATCATTACTGGAAGACCACAGTTCATAAAATTCTAAGGGTTGGGTACTATTGGCCTTTTCTTTTCTCAGATGTGTGTGCCTTCGTCAAAGCTTGTGATAAATGTCAAATATTCATAGGAAAACAACAGTTAAAATCTTTGCACCTGAGACCTATACTAGTGAATGGCCCTTTTAACCAGTGGGGTTTAAATTTTATAGGTGAGATAAATCCTTCGTCTAGTGGGAAACATAAGTGGATCTTAGTAGCCACAGATTATTTTACAAAATGGATAGAGGCAGTTCCCACCAGGAATGCCACTCACCAGGTTTTCATGAAGTTTCTTTATGAAAATATCTTGAGCAGATTCGTCTGCCCCAAAAGGTTGGTAACAGATAATGCAATAGCTTTCATAGCAGATGCATTGGTTGACATGTGTGAATCAATGCACATCCAGTTGGTACATTCAACCCCCTACTACCCTCAAGGTAATGGCCTGGCCGAATCATCCAATAAGAGCTTAATCAAAATCATCAGAAAGTTGCTAGAGGAAAACAAAAAGAATTGGGATTCTAAACTAAAATTTGCTCTGTGGGTAGACAAGTAACTATCAAAAAGTCCATAGGAACCTCTCCATTCAAATTGGTCTATGTGACTAATGCC
>JASDQU010186775.1:0-20577 GCA_032191745.1 Picea mariana | reverse complement strand
CCCCCATCTAGTCCAAGAGACGATGAAAGGAAATTCAGAAATGATTGCCCTCGTCTCAGCATTTAAATGCACAAATATATTCCAAAGTGGTGAAAGGAAATCCAGTAAAAGGGGCCAGATAACTTCACTGGGGTACTGAATAGGCTCGCTGGCAGTGAAGCAATATCTAAGATATTTGTAAGGATGATATACATGAATATCACTCTACTCTGGTAACCAATTCTTTTTAAAAACCTGATCTACATCCCATGTTCAGACATGGCTTCCTGATTAAAAACATATAATCTTCTTCTTTCGATGCAAGTTGATAGCCACAAGATCTATTGGGTATCCTAGAACTATTTTGATTGTCTTAAGGCAGACCTGAATTCAGTAACGGGAAGGGGAAGGTCATGAAAGGGACTATGGCTAAGTTTAAAAAAGTATCTAAGTTTGAAAATCTTTTCAAGGTAAAAAACGAAGTCTCTTTCCCCTTCGATACCCTGTTCTCAATAACCTTTTCGCCTAATTGAAGCTATTGACTCCATTTACCCAATATCAGCACGTGGTCTACTGTTCTTCCCATCTTACAAGAAAACGGGATCCCTAATTGGAGCCTATGTTGGATCCGCCTTTGTTTTTTCTAGCCCGTCTCGAATTTCATGTCTTAATGCTCGAAATCGAAAGATGGTTTTCGTATTTTCCATCTGTGGTTTCAAAATCTCTGAAGTCTTATCACGCGAGCGGCGATAGTTACTGTACTCTCGAGGCGAGTTCTAATTTTCTTCAAAAAAAATTCCCCCTTTGTTCTACCTCGGGATTTCGTATGTTGGATGCTATAGATCACATAGTTCACAAGTCCCGAGCAATGAAACAGCAAAATCATTTTAAAATTTTACTCAGGGTAGTAACAAGAGTAAATTTTTTCTAAATCATGGTTAAACATCATCGGGTTTTCGCGTCTCGACATTCACTAAATCCAAAAGTCTTATTGTTGTAACCCGGATAGCCGAAACCACAAATTTCTTGTTTTAGTAACCCGTGTCAAGGTTAAAGGTAAAAGCTTAGCCATGGTTAAGTTCTGTCGAAAATTCGCAACTCGGCGTGTTCTTTTTTAAAAAGATACACTGTCAAAGCCCCGAGTTGTGAAGTCGCGATAAAGATACGAACATAATTAATAAAACACTTAATCCGATTTTATCCTCCCTTTTAATTAAAACATATCATCGCGATCTCGCAGTTTCGCCACTCGGCATGCAAACTTCCCAGAAGCTATACCTTCGAAGCTCCGAGTCGCGATATGGCGATATAAATAATTACGTAATTAATTAAGATTCTAATCACAGTTATGTTTTTATTAACCAAATTCAATCATCGTAATTTCGGGTGTTAGAGGTTCAAAGGGTTAAAGCAAAAATTCCTGATACAACGAATACCGAAAGATTAATTAACTTTGGTAAAACTAGATTAATTGAGCTAAACCGGTATCTCCCGTGATTTAATGCATGCATAGTTTACAAGGCAGTCTTAATTCTTCCTTATGCCAACTGACATTTCGAACCACCAAAATTTATGGCATTAATTAGAAACAAGGCGAATCGACAAATAAAGATTGGGTTTTTATTGCTAAATTAATTTTTAAGCGTGATTTGACCGATCCGTTCTTAAAAAGTACCAAGTTTTCGAATACATAGAGCTATTATTCATTATAACAAATTCATTTCTATATTATGCAGAGCACACTTTCTCAGCGAGCTAATTTTTGTATGTATACATATTTTTATCGCAGAAGAGCTAAAGCAGGATCTCCCGTCATGGCCCCACGAAAAGCGTCGAAAGACAACGTTGAGGTTTCAGGACAAGGTTCGGACAATGTCGTTGATACTTCACCTGGAAGTGTCGACTTTTTCCCGAACTGGTCATTTTTTTCTGATGTTCTACAGGCCGAATTAGTGGATTATTCTGATGATTCCAGTGGCAATGATAAAGACGACATAACCACTAAATATAAGATCGTTGTTCAATCAGGAATGCATAAAGTAGCGGCCAGGCCACGACTTCTCCCTTACTATGATATGGTCAAATGGGCATTATACCATGTAGACATACCAACCAGAACCATCATCAATGAGCAGAAGGTCACCATCGAGACTTTCAAACCTGAACAATTGCAGGCTATGTACAATTTTCCTATTGCGTCCGACCTTACATACGATGTTGAGTTCTTGGAGAATTTCAAACAGAAGGAATGTGTGCATTATTAGAAGACTATTTCCAGCTTAATCAAAGATTGGGTTTTGCACCCTGCGTGGTTTAGGGCAGACAGTAATGGTATATATTCAACAGCTTCCTTGGAACCACAGTTCAAGTATATAACTATGATGACCTGCATACTCTACAGAAGAGAGGACACCTCACATTTCTTTCTTCAATGGGTGCCTCTACTACATCAAATTGCTGAAGGTTGTTCCTTCGACTGGGTGAAAATGTTGTCTGATAGCTTGACCAGTTGAGTTACAGAGTATTAGGAACAGAAAGAGAGCGGAAAGATTTCTTCATTTTTTATGTCTGCATACATTATGGATGTCGTGTGATTTTTAACACCCTTTCCCTTAATGAGTTGGTGTTGGACTCCAACATAGGCCGAGCCCATCCACATCTATCATTCAAAATTATGGGAAAACAAAGCGACAGATTTCATATATGAAATCATTAACTGGGTAATGGTACCACTGCATGTCACTATTTTCGGCCACCCGCCACCTCCGATCTCAGACAGTATAGTGATGAATTTGAGTAGTATAACTAACTGGTATGTAGAAGTCAAATTATCATATCTCAGAGTTTTTGGGGCTTCTGTTCCCCCGCATGCATTGCCATTATTCATCCCCGACAAGCTAGCTTGTCGTGAGGTTGCTAGACAAACAGTAATCGATGGCATAAACAAGGAACTAAAGGGATACTCAAAGAAGGTATGGCCACCTTTTCCTGTTCATTTAAATTCATATTCTTTATTAGATTTTGGGCATGCTAAAGCTGAGGCAGTAGCCCTGGAAGACCTAAAATTGGTTCTTATTGAATTCAAGAAGCACGATCTGCAAAGGGTCGTGAGTAATCATTTGGCCAGTTGCGGACTCAAGAGATTTGAACATGAAAATTCACCCTCGGATGACATTTTCCAAGGCACAAGATCTTATGCCAAGATTTTAGCTCAGATACAAACCCTAGCACCTGAAGAGAGGGACGATGTTCTGAAATTCCAAGAACATTGACGCAGTTGTCTTCCCGCAGTATTACGGGGTGAGAATCCGAGTACAGCGGAGGTGAAACAAAAAGATGCCGAAGGCTCCAAAGATGCGACACCCAGTCAAGAAAAACACCAAGACGAGGAAGAGAAAACTAAGAGTCTGAAAGCAAAGATAAAGACTCCCGAACCGCTGAAAAAGTAGACTCCGGTTACTACCCTGGGGCAATCATCCAAGCAAATCGGAGACCCCATAGCATCCATTACTCCCTTGCAGTCAACTCAGGGAAATATTGACGCAGGGTGGATTTTAAATGAAGAATTGAGGCCTATAAGGGTGGAAGAGTGCCCTCCAAATGAGTTCTTCTTTGATAAGAAAAGAAAGGTTGTGGTAAAGAGAGAATTCTATCAGCAAGGGAAATCGACAGCCAAGAAATACAAAGTATTGACTAATGGGAAAGACAAGAGGAATGAACAGTTCATGATGGAAACAGTTGGGAAATTAGGGGCATATGCCACAACGAATCAATTTTCAGTCGGGGTTTTGAAAAACCAGCTGAAACGAAAAAATTGCCTCATTAAAACCCTAGAAGCCAGACTAGCCACTGCAGAGGAGGTTGCCAAGGATGAGGCGAGTGTAGGGATAGAACAAGAAAGGTTGGATGATAAAACAGAGATAGAGATGCTCAAGACTAAGCTCGAACAAGCAAAGCTGGTGGTTCAGAATGGTCAGATACAAGCGGGCCAACAAAAAGACTTGATCGAATGGCTACAAGCCAGTGTGGAAATCGTCGAAAGTAAAGTTATAAATATCGGGATGTTCCAATCCCAGGCGATGGAGATTCGGAGAAGAGTTTCTGTGGCCCAGTGAAATTTACTCACCAAGGTAGAAGTGATTCGGGACAACTTCTTGCTTGTTAATCAAGTTTTGGAAAATTTATCTATTAGAGAAAGAGAAGCTGGAGAAGCACGGGTCGCCTTTCAAGAGGCTGTGATAGCTACAAACAACAGGGAATCAGGAAGTACTCCTAGGTTTCCCATTTCATAGTAGACCAAAGGAAATATTCTATTAAAAGAATGGGATCACAGCATCTCAGAAGGTAAGCTACAAGCCAAGAGGGTAACAAAATCCTTAGAAGAGGCTTTTAGTTCTATAGATGGTAATCTGCTAGGCATTGATAGCGGAGGTAATGCCGAGGCATTGATTCAAATGAATATGGAAAAAATATCACTTGATTTAAATGAAAAAGAGGAAAGAGATTCAGTCGAGATCTCACAAGTGACTATGGTAGACATAGTCCAAATAGATAAATGTATGATTAAACCAAGTGTGCAATTGTGCGCTATCAACATCATAGATAGACAGATGGAAGACAGGTTGCCGCAATTAGCCCAAGATTGTTACTCTTTTGAAACCAATTGTGAAGAAGAACCGTCAAGGCTCATATCTCGACTGGTGGAAAGGTGTGTCACTTGTACAGAGCATGTGCAAGGACAAGCTTCTAGCACCAAATAAAGACAGAGAGAAAGAAATGGAACGATTGCTCTCCTCCTTATCATAACTAAAAATTTTGCAACGATTGAGATTCCATCTTATTGTAAAACTGTATAAATATACCATAGAAAGAAAGAAAAAAGGCTGGACCTTTTTGTGTCGATTGTAATAGAGGTTTTCCAATTTGAGAGTTAATATAAAGAAAATTTGAAGATTCTCAATTCCGTCACAACTGTGTTATGAGTTTGTTTCCTTGTATCTCATATTTCGTTTCATTTCATATTTGTATTTGATGAATGCTTCGCTATAATTTAGTACAACCTCTACTATAGTGAATGAATTTTGGTTTTCTATATTTTTTACTGTTTTTCCTCTATACCATCTATTAGAAGGTATAAGACCAGTCAACACTTTCAGAATTCTATATATATTTTATGCTTCATTGGATTATTTCTTTACATTTTTCTTCTTCTGTTTATACGTGAGATTGTCCCTTGATAGGAGCCTTACTCGATAGACAGCTTAATGTTTTCTCCCACCTCATACATTTTTATTAAAGTATAACTCAGTGACGGGAAAGGGCCTTTGGATTGCACCCCTTTTTCACTCCTGAAATCGTAAACTCTCTTTTATACGACCAAATTGAGACAACACTTAAATTCCCCCCTGAGGTTTTCTTATTTTACTTTTTCTCCATGACTGTCCCTATATCAAGACAGCCTAATATCGAACCAGAATTATCAGATCAAACACATATTGCCTTAAACCTTTTCGATACTATTCTTAAAACAACCACTACCCAGGTTGAACTCGAACATTCATGGGCAGCGATTGAACAGGATATAAACATCTAGGAACAGTTGGAAGCTAGACAACGCCAACACATAAATCATCCCTAGTTTCCCTTGCCAAAGGTTAACGTTTCTTCTTTCTCTACCCTTTACTCACTTTCGGATGCCTAGACACTGTACTTCTAAGCCTTAAGTACAGACTCTGGAACAACACTGTGTAAGTATTTGTGTTAATAAGGGGTTGGATCTGTTCCTTGACCTGATTTTGGGAAGGAGGATCTGGAGGGTTGCACGCAGATCTCCTATCCTTTGCGGAGTTTTTCTATGTGGCTTTGTGCATAGGAGATGAAGAATGTAGAAAGATTGAAGGTTAATAAAGAAGAGAAGAAGAAGTTGGTGGATGTAGCCCCACACTCGGGTGAACCATGTATATCCTATGTTCTGATGTGCTTTGTGCAATATTGCTCATGTTGTTTATGTCTTTATCTTCTTAGTGCATTGATCTTGATGTATGATAGATAGATATGTGGATTCTTAGTGCTTTATGATATTTGATTGTTAGATCTAAGTAAATGCTATGTGCTAGGTGATCGAAAGTACTTGATCTTGGCTACTACTGCGCTGATTTGTAATTAGGGTTTAATATGCGATGTGAATGGGACTTATGAACTAATTCATATTGATTGTCTAAGTTCTCTTTTAAGTGTTGTAATCACAGATTTTTGTCCCAGCTAGGTTGTATACACCTAAGTCCTGCAACCCCCCGCCTCTACCTCATGTGAGAATTCATCTGCTTCACAGGTGTTGATGAAAGGGTCAGTAGTTAGGGTTTTTTTGGTGCATTGCTAAAGAGTTGAACCTTGGGTATACCCTTGTGCCAACAAATGGTTCTATTGTCGGGACTTGAAACTGTGATTTTTGGGAACTGAAGAAAAGAGAAAGCTATGTGCGTAGATCTGTTGTTGCAATGCATAGTATTCTACTTGATTTGCGAAGCTCTGCGCTAAGAAAGGAACCGAATCTGAAGAAAAGAGGTAAGATCTTAAAGCTTTGTGCTCTGATAAAGGTAAGATAAGTGGAAATTTTTTCTTCAAAAGTATGAATCTAGGTATGTTTGATAGATTTTTTCCTAGTCTGAAAACTAGGGCACAGTTAGAAGAAAGAGTCGATCTGAATAGATTTGATAGAGATAGTGAAAGATATGTTATCCCTATGCAACGAAAGAATTTTTGGACTAACACGTGGATGTAGGAACCTAGAAATATTTTTTGCAGATTGCATGTCCATCACTGTGATCCCAGTGCGCAGTACAGGAAAGGTTGGGGATCGTTTAAAAGAAAGAGAGGATTGACACTATGTTATAATTGAAGAAGATCAGGACATCTTGCTAAGGAATGCCTTGGTTTAGGTCTTRTTCGTYTATGTTGTAAAGTTTTGGCCATGAAGTTGAGGATTGCCTTAGAATGATTGACAAAGTTGAAAATATGAACATGGGACTAGAAAACTATGAAGAAGGTCAAGGGACTAAGGATATGTTAGAGAACTAGAAAGAGTCAGAGACTATGTTATTATAGTTGAAAGAAACACTGAATGATCACAGAGACATTAGTTTAACATAGATATTAAAAGAGAAACAATGCATAGAAACAAGGATAGGAGACTTCAACATAGACTGTGTCTTGGATGAGGAAACACAGGTGAATATCATGCAAGAAAGCACTTGGGAAATTTTGGGAAAGCCTGCTATGGTACCCTCATTGGGAAGGATAGGTCTATTTAAAGGAAAGATGATAACCCTATGTGGAAGAGTTACTAATGTACCTATGATTTCTCATGAAACATCAACCGAAGAAGAATCTGAAGTCATTAAGTTTGTTGAGAACAATGCCCTTTTCCCCATTTTAGTAGGAAAGACTTGGATTGAGAAGGACCAGATCAGAAGGAAAGAATAGGAGGAAGTGTTACACATTATTTTCGTCATCCCTATGACTGTTAATGATGTAAACCTATATGTTGCCTTCAGAGGGGTTAGTGGCCTGAGTTCCATGATCAAGAAGAGAGCCGAGGATAGTTTTTGCATCTCTGAGGCAACCTCATTAACAAATGAAACATAGGTCTTTGAGCATGGTTTTCTGATTTTAAGCTCGTTAAAAAATGAAACCACTTATGAGGATAGTTTTTTCATCTCTGTGGCAACCTCGTTAAAAAATGAAACAGAGGTTACGAGCATAGTTCTTGTTTCTGTGTCAAGCTTGTTAAAAAATGAAATAGTTTTCCCCTTGTCTATTTGATTCAAGTTCTTCGTCTAGTATTTAAAGCTTCATTTCATTCACCTTTGCAGTTGGATGAAACGAAGCTTGGGGGGCATTTGGCTTCGACCTCTGAACTTCATGCTGAAGTTAAACTGCTAGCTTCTTAAGATGGGGGCTAAGTACCAACCATGTGAATTCGTGGATAATGTGTTGGGAAGTTCAATCATAGTTTTTACTTTGGTTCAAGCTTGTGTAAAAATGAAACCACCTACCTCAAGCATAGTTTCCTCTGGTTCAAGCATGTGTAAAAATGAAACCAAGTCCAAGCATAGTTTCCTCTGGTTCAAACATGCATAAAAATGAAACCAGGTCCAAGCATAGTTTTGTTTTGTTTTAAAGCTTGCATAAAAATGAAAACAATCTCGAGCTTAGTCTTTATTCTTTCTCATGCTTGTAAATACATGAGAACAAGTTACCAAGCTTAGTCTTTGTTCTTTCTCGTGCTCGTAAATACATGAGAATGCAACCGAGTATACTTTTATCACTTTTTCGGACTTGTAAAGGTTATAAGAAAAATGAACCCACTGGAGTTCCCTTTAAGCTCTTTTCAGACTCTCCAAACATGAAAATATTTTCGAGCAACCTTGTTCTCTTCATGCTCATTAAAGTATTTGAAGAAAACATCTGTTGAGTGATAGTTTATCTGTTTTTCAGTCTCATCAGACTACTTTATGAAAAAGGAACTAAGAGAGTTCTCTTTAAGTGTTTTTCAGACTTTATAAACATGAAAAACCCCCGAGTTTTCTTTCTTTGGACTCATAAAACAAACATCGAAAGGCCCATATGGGACCGAACCAATCCATCCTAGGGTTCGTTAAACATACACCAAGGGACTCGTCCAAAGGATGAGCTTAAATTGACAAGCATATGTTATCCTCCTCAAGATTGCATAAAATAAAGAGGTACTCGCCAGAAATGGTGGGGGAAAAATTGGGAAAGAAATGTGTCTAAACCTGTATTCCATGAAAGAGTCACTTTTGAACATGACACCCTTTCAGTCGCCTTGTGTCTAGGTTGGAAAAATCTCTCGTCTCTTGTTCATACTCCTTTATAAGATTACAAATTGGTCTGTAATCCCTGTTGTTGAGTCAATATTTTCCAAGACAGTTGTCGTGTCGTCAATATGTTCAAAGAGAAGTTCAACCCGAAAATCCTTCTATTGCGTTGGCCATGTCTACAGTCTTTAAGCCTTCTATTACTTCAGTCCTGAATCACTTGTTACTCTGATCTACATCAAATCTTGTTACTTGTTTCATGTCATTGATGTGGGATACATTAAAGCCCTCCTGTGACAAGTCTTTTCCTGTCGACTTCAACTCATTATCCAGGAATTAGACTTAGAAACCAATTGGTACCTTGGAACTTGCATGCCTCAATGGCAGGTTTCCTCGCTTTCGACAGTGGGTTTTCATTATTGACCTCTGATCGGAAGGTTCCACCGAGTGTTCGACCTCAACTCATTGATTCACATTCGTCGGATTTTACTAGAGTACCTTGGGAGTCATTGACATTAATGGTGATTTCTCTCGCACTTGTTAACAGTATTCACTAAAAAATGGTAATCAAGTGTCTTCTACCATGTTCGACTTCGACACATGTATTTGCATGGTTAGATTCATACTATAGAGTGGTGGAGATGAAGACCCTGGATCTTTTCTAATAGATTCAGGTTGCGTTGGAGTATTTTCAGTTTGTACTGTTGCATAGATCCACATTGTATGTCTCGTGGCTATGTTCAAATTTGAGTCTTTAACACATAGATCCACAGTGTATTTTTGGTGGCTATGTTCAGATTTGAGTCATATTGGCATGGATCCACAGTGTATGTCTGGTGACCATGACATGTCTTACTTGACATGGATCTTCGCATGTCGACATTTATGCTCTGAGTCATTTGTATTCTGAGTATGGGAATGCCTACCTCAGTGATGATATATTATTGTACTGTATTCCTTGTTTATTGGTAGGTTTCCAACTGACTGTTCCTTGTTCCCTACACACACTCGACAAAGTATTTCAGATATCACTTTGTTCTAACCTCATACTTTGGGGGGCTCTCTGTTACCAGAGGAAACTATGCTTGGACCAGAGAGCCCCCCTCATTCTCCTTTGTAAAAGCCCTATTAAAGAAGATGTTCATAGGTTGCTATATAGGCAAGGTGTGAAAATGCCTGATTCTCACAGGCTACACCATAGCTAGGTTGCAAGAGGTTCGCAGGTTGCTCTATAAGCAGGGTGCAAAAATACTCATACATGGGAAAAACAAGCATCTTATCGATGCTTCTAGAAGGAGAAACTTCCATGGTGAGGTGGCATCTGAATGGTTTGGATCTTACTCGCTTTGATGATTTAGTGGGATCATCCTAACCTCCTCACCTTATCCTCTTCAACTTATAAAAGGAGAGGAGCTCTCATGGAGAAAGTTAGCTTTGGAGCTTTTTGGATTAGCTTGAGTTGTTTTTGGCTTGGGATTTTTAGCTTGGTTAGAGTGGCTTTGAGATTTGCTTTGTCAAGATAGATTGTGAGTAGCTATCAGATCCATGGTCTCAGAATCCTTGGAGAAAGAAGTGTGTGGGGAATGAAGGATAGTTGGAAAGGACCTTACGACATCAAGGCCATGGTTGTAATCTCTCTTTCACATTTAATATGATACAATAATATGATTCTTTCCTATAGATCTTGTTGTGTTTTATTGTATGATTCCTTGATCACATACATAGGTTTATATTGAGTTTATGCTATTACTATCACTTTGGTTGGTTGTGTTCTTTTGCAGTATCATCATTGTATGAGCGTTGGAACGGAGCTAGGATGGCGATGGTGAGAGGAAGTAGCATTTAAACAGTATGTCACCTATCCCTCTTTAGTTAGTAAATTCAATATCTAAAACTTAAGGAAAGCGTCATGTTCTTGTGTGTTTTGTTCTAGATCTAGGTGGATCTAGGGAGATCAATTAGTGTCCACACCTACCGATTTATCCAAAAACAGGAAGCTACATAATAGAAAATTAAAGAATTAAGGGATTTCATAGCTAGAAAAATAGAGAGACTAATAAAAAAACAAGAGGATAAGTCGAAGCAACAGAGGGATAGAGAATTAGCTGTCAAAGTTGAAAGAACACAAGAAGGCTTAAAGAACTTGTCCATGTAGGAAAGAAGTGCATCCACCCCAGAAATAGTAAGAGAAGAGGTATTACCTTTGAACCCTTTGAAATACCCTCAGCAGTGAAAAGTTACTACGCTAAGAGAAGATAAGAATAAGAATGGAAAGAGGAATCCAGAAACTCAAATCACAGGAAAGAAGGCAAAAAATCTCAGTAAGAAGAAAGAAAAGTTAGAAAAACTGCAGGAAGTTCTAGAGAATACTTTGCAGAAGGAAGGATTGCAAAACTTAAACCTCATCAGAATAGTAGAACAACGTAGAATGGGACTTTGCCACGACGAAGCTATATGACCATTGGAGGCGTCCTGACCATTAGAATGACACTCTGGAATGAGAAACACAGTTATTGATGAAAAGATCATAATTGGACCATTGGGACTGTGCCATAACAACATGATTTGTATTGATTGAGGCATTCCTGCCCGTTGGAGGAATCTGTTACAACGTTGCTTATTTAACCCGTTAGATGTTGCATTGGGACCACTTTTTGCAAACCAAGATATCCGAGCTAACAAAGAATTGATTGTATATTGTGTTGTTCTATCTGGACCTCATCATCCATTTGATTACCTTGTCTGTCTGTTTGTCTACCCGATCTCCTTGATTACAAGTGTGAATGTCAGACGAGCATAGTGCGCTAGAGAAGTCTGTGGAGGATATTTTGATAGACCTCATGGCTAAGAAAGTCATGTCTGTAGGAATACAGGCATCGTCGAATGATGGATTGTAAGAATCCCCATCGACTGGATGGTGTTATAGTCACGCTGCTGAGAAACAAAGCAAACACTGCTATGATCTGGCTAACATGAAGTAGATCCCATCGGTCTTTCTAGACTACATCTTACCTTTGACTGGCACGATTAACTGTGATAGTGTCCCACATGATTTCAAATACAAATTGATCACTTCGTACCACCCAAAGGGGATACGCACAGTTGGACCCCAGTTGGGACTAATCCCAGTTCTCAAGATCAATGACTTCAACCTCGAAGACTTAAATAACAATGTGATGCTCGCACTTCATAGCTATTAGATGATGACGAGTGGGAAGAATCCCAAAATATCTCCCTAGCTGTGGATTAAGGAGCTCGCACGATCCACAATCTTGAACTTGATGAAGATCCCCCACTTTGGCTGACATAATGAGGTTAACGCTTGCGTTAAACTACTCTTGTTGTGCTATCATGGAGGTTATATTTGGTTATAGAATTGAATCACTATGGATCCAACACTAATCCACTTGATCACAGGACTAAGCGTGCAGGGACCAGACCCTCACCAGTTCTACCTAGCGAAGATGTTAGCCTCCATCCAGGATGGCGTAGTGCGCCTTGCTTGCCAACTGATCGTTGACAAGCTCTTCATAAAGAACTGATCGACACAAGTCACAAGTTTTGTAGTGGACCTTGTAGGGAAGTGCGTAGAAGGCATGCAGATGAACTGGGTGAGCTACCTCGTCAACGAGCTGGAAAATGACTGTCGTGAAGCACAATATCAAGGGTATGAGTTTCACTTTAGTTCGTTATTGGTATTGATCGCATTTATCGCTTCAAAAATGTCGGAAGGAGCAGCCTTTTCAGAAGTCAAGTCATTGGCTGCAAGGTTATCCACCTTGTGGTACACGAATGATATGGTGAAGCAGTGGTAGTCGAATGTTGTCCTCCATACTTACTACATACAGTTGAAGCACGCCATTGAATCATTCCCCCAAATGACACCAAATACACTCCATCAGTACAGACCGTTCACGAAGTTCCACGCATACCAACACTTCATCTACATCACCGCGTGTAGGGATGAAAGTAAGGAGGAGCTGCAGCCTTACTATAAGTTAACCGAGGAAGACATGGAAGATATCACTAAGGAATGGCCATCAAAATTCCTTGTACCATAGTAAGATGTCAAACTCTCTGACCCCAACATCATCGAAAGTCCTTTGGTCACCCAGACTAAGTATGATGGACAGAGAAGCGCAAAGAAAAAGAATAAAAAGGAGGAAGTGCAAGACATAGAAAGTGATGATAAGGACAGCGCATCAGAGGAAAATGCACCTGACTCACCTTCATGAGGAGGAGGAG
Source organism: Picea mariana (assembly GCA_032191745.1). NCBI lineage: Eukaryota > Viridiplantae > Streptophyta > Pinopsida > Pinales > Pinaceae > Picea > Picea mariana. The sequence continues at coordinate 7,516 of JASDQU010186775.1, read as the reverse complement.
ACGAAGTAAACCAAGAGGAAGGAGGGGAAGAAGGAGGCAAGAAAGAAAAATATGAAGTGACGTCGACAAAGGATCCCCTTACAGAGGCCGAGACATCAAATAAAAATGAAGGTTTCTCCATAGAAACCCTCATCACGAGTGAAGACCCGAGACAATAAGCCTCAGTCACAGAATGTGCTCACAATGGATGATATCGAGCTCATCATCACAGTTGTAGAAGACGCTTTAGAGGATATCCTGCAAAGACATGAAGCGAAGCAAGAAACATTGTATGATAGAATAGAGAAGGAGCTCAAAGACATCCAACAAGCTATCCATTCGAGCCGCACAGTGCCTACTGCGCCATCTTCAGCAGAAAGTGTAGAATTGGGGGATGAGCCCACCCAATTATGAAGGCCAGTAGATGTAACCTAAGCTTGACTCCGTCGAGTCCAAGAAGAAAAGAAGCAGGCCACAGAGACCTTAAAGAAATAAAACGAGGAGGTCCTAGAACAACTTCAAGTTGCGTAGAAGGAGAAAAATGAAATTCAAACGAAGTTCGAGAAGAAAAATGCGAAGATATAGGAAGAAAAATACCAACTTCTCGTAGAGCAGATTGCGATCAAGGAGGCATTGACTAAATCACTTCACTTTGTGCTGGGATTGGTGCAAGAGGAAGAAGAGTTAGCTGAGATACAAGTGGGGAATCTCACTGAGGCCATTCAACAACTTCAAGCAAGAGTAATGGAGCTAGAAATTCAAGCAATGCCAAGCACTCCGCAAGAAGTGCACGATCAAAGGGAAGAAGCTGCCAAAAACACAGTAGAAAGAATTAGGCCACTCCCCTTAGAGTGTAAGAAACTAAGTGATCGAAGTGTGCAGACCTACGAGCCCCTTGCAAAAGATCCAGAGCTGAGGAAACATGAGGCACAGCTCCAAGAGGCGAAGAAACAGACGTCCACTGTACAAGCACATATGAAGCTACTTACTGTCGTTGAGAAAATGAAGAGGTCGCAGGATCAGCATGCAATCCAGCAACAGGTTATTTTCATCCAGAGCAAGGTTATGGAAGTGACACTGAGACTCCAGCCAGTGCAGGATGAATACTGTACGATTTTTGAAGAAGTTGAAGGACAAGGCTCGCAGCTAGACCAACTGATTACGACAATGGAACAATGCCTGGAAGGGCCTGTCACCGCGCAATTCATTCAGGAGTTCATTGAGCAGGAGGCTCTAGCGAAGCAGCAAGTCAAGGCATCTCAAGCTAAGTTTGAGGCCTTCGAAGTAGCCCTACCTAGTTCTGAGTGACTCGGGATGAGTCACAGGTGAGTGTTGGGGGCTTGTTGTCCCTTGACCAAGTTTTTAGGAAACAGTGGTCATGTTTGACCATTTTTGGGACTTTGACAAGTTGGTCAAAGATGGAGTGCCCAGGCGGAGTTGAGATTTAGGATCTCACCTATTTTGTGGATTTTTGTGGATTTTAGGGTTTATATAATGGGTATGGGATGTCGGGCCATGGGTTTACCCATGTTTAGGCCTTTTTGTAATGTATAAATAAGTAGATATGACTTAGAGAGAAGTCTTTCTAAGTTGGCTTTGTGCAAGAATATGTAAAAGGTGCTAGCTAAGTGTTGTATTGAGTTGGTCTGGCTTAGTGCAAGTAATTAAAAGAGGCTTTGTGCACAGACTGTGTAAGGCTTTGTGCTATTAAGGGGTTTTCTCTGTGCCTTGAATTGATTTTGGGAAGGAGGATCTGGTGGGATGCATGCAGATCTCCTATCCTCTATGGAGTTGTGCTTTGTGGCTTTGTGTGTAGGAGTTGAAGAATGTAGAACGATTGAAGATTAATAAAGAAGAGAAGAATGAGTTGGTGGACATAGCCCCACACTGGGGTGAACCACATATATCTTGTGTTCTGATGTGCTTTGTGCAATATTGCTCATGTTGTTTATGTGTTTATATTCTTAGTGCGTTGATCTTGATGTATGATAGATATATTTGTGGATTCTTAGTGCTTTATGATATTTGATTGTTAGATCTGAGTAAATGCTATGTGTTAGGTGATAGAAAGTACTTGATCTTGGTTGCTACTACATTGATCTATAATTAGGTTTTAGTCTATGATGTGAATGGGACTTATGAACTAATTCATATTGATTGGATAAGTACTCTGTTAAGTGTTGTAATCACAAATTTGTGTCCTAGCTAGGTTGTAGACACCTGAGTCCTACAACCCCCTGCCTCTACCTCGGATGAGACTTCATATCCTTTGCAGGTGTTGCCGAAAGGATTGGTAGTTAGGGATTTTTCAGTGTGCTATTGAAGTTTTGAACCTTGGGTCTGCCCCTGTGCCAACAAATGTCTCCGACAATCACATGGGTCCCAAATCCCCAAAAAATGTTGTTTAGGGCCTCAAAATAGCCCCGGAAGTTTGGAACCCAAAAAACTGTCCAAAAACTACCGAGGTGGAAAAATATTTTTCTAGCCAGTGGAATAGCTGGGTGGCCATCAATATCCTCCTATATCAATCCTCCCTCCTTAGGAAACAATGATCTCCATTGCATTGAGTTCCCCCATCAGATGAGGAAATTTCTTTTGAATTTGGCCCCGGGTGAGCCACTTACCTTGGTGCAGGAGATTCCCTGCTTTGTCAACTCGATAAAGTTGGATCCTTTGCTATCGAGTGCCCTGGATCTGTGTGTCCATAATCTGATCACTGGATGCCTATTGCATGCAGTCAAGGTTGAGATCTATTGGTGTCAACTTCTCTGTTATCTCTGAGGTGTCCAATAATGGTAGGAAATATGGCCGAAGGAGAGCCACATTGAAGATTGGATGTAGACCAAGGAAGGGGGGAATGTTGAGCTCAAAATCATTGTCACCCACAACCTTGGTGATGTTGTACGGCCCATAATATAGTGCGTGATGCTTTCTATGGGGAAAATGAAACCAAACTTTGTTTCCCACCTAAAACTTATGTCGCACCTGATGTTGATCATGGCGTTGTTTGTACTTAGAATATCCTGAATCTATTAGCGGATGTGTTGGATCCACTCAATGAATTGAGTGGCTTTGTCATTTTCTGGTGGAGCAGGGGACGAGTCGACTGAGGTGGTCGTCAGGGGTAGTGCAACATCCATGGGGCCCAATGGTTGGAATCCCAACCCCACCTAAAAGGGGATGTGGCCAGTTGAGCTATGCAGGGATCAGTTGTAGCTACGATGGACATAGGGAAGACTCGCATCCCATGTGCGGGGGTGTTTTTAATTGCACATGTGTAGGATATGTACGACCATCCAATTGATGACCTGAGTTTGGCCATTTGTCTGGGGGTAGAAGGCAGTGGATTTGGTGAGCTTGGTATCCATCAATGACTAGAGGATCGACCGGTATGAGCTGAGGAACTGACTGTCATGGTTTGAGATTATTTTTTGTGGGATCCCAAAATGTACCCATACTCATTCAAAGAAGAGCTTGGCAGTGGCTTTTATTGTTATTTTCTTCTTGCAGGCGGCTAGAATTGCCATCTTGAAAAAGCGATCAATAACCACAAAAACATAGTCATTTCCCCTCGTGGTGGATGGGAGGCCTGACATGTAGTCCATTGAGATGGATTCCCACAACCTGTTAGGAGTAGGTAGAGAGGTGTACATGCCATGTTTCTTAGTGTTCGGTTTGGCAATAGCATAGGAAGTGCAGGACCTGATATACTTGCCGACATCCTATCGAAGTTTCAGCCAATAGAAATGTTTATGCAACATTGCCACTGTCTTTTTTATGCCAAAATGTCCTGCCACCCGACTGTATTGAGCTTCCCAAATCAGCTTTGAGTGCTTTCTTGATGGAATGCAAAGATGGCCCAGATGACATCATCCTAAACATGGAAATTAGCGACCACTGATTTGGCGCCCAACATTTGGTAGGTGTTGGAGAAGTTAGGGTCTATCTCATAGAGGTGGGGCCATCTGAAGGTATCCTGACTACAAGAGTCTAGCACCTTGGTGAGTGTCACGACTGGAGGTCAGCTGAGGCAATCAACAAATCGGTTGGTACTTTCTTTTTTATACTTGATGTTGAGGTGGAACTATTGTAAGTATGTTGACCACTTCTAATGGTGGTCATTTTGTAATTTTCCTTGGGTATGCATGAACTATGGCTTGTGATCAGTGTGGATGATTGTCTCTTTCCCAAGAATGTAATTTCTCCACTGGTGGTAAGCTTGCACAATGGAGTACATTTATTTTTCACAAGTAGGATACCTACAGACAACATCTTACAGTGTCTCACTATGATATTCCATGGGGTGGTCGTGTTGAGTGAGAACGACGTCTACAACATAGTCTGAAGCATCTGCCTCGATCTCAAAGGGATGTTGCAGGTCTGGTAATGAAATTACCAGGGATGAGCACAAACACTTCTTCAAGTCATCAAAGGCTTGTTTTTGGGACATGCCCCACACAATTTTTTCCTTACTTCCACCCCTAGTTACTTGGCTGAGGGCCCATATGATATGAGAGAATCCCATCATGAAACTGCGATAGAAATTGGCAAGGCCCAAGAAGCTCTGAAGTTCAGTAAGTGTGGTTGGGGTTGGCCAGTCGCGGATGACTTGGATCTTGGTTGGATCCACATGCACACCATGTTCATCAATGATATATCATAAGTAATGTTGGATCCACATGCACACCATGTTGATCAACGATGTATCATAAGTAATGGACCCTGTCCATGCCGAAGGATCATTTTTCCAAGTTTTCATATAGTTTGTGTTGTCGCAGGGTGTGCATAACCTGTTGAATATGTTGCAAGAATTATGCCCAAGTCTTGTGGTAGATGAGGATGTCATCCAGATACACCACTATAAAAGTATTGGTGAAAGGTCATAGGATATCGTCCATCATCCTCATAAAAAATTTTGGAGCATTTGTCAAACCAAAGGGCATTACCAACCATTCAAAAATACCTTATTTTGACTTGAAGGCAATCTTCCATACATTTGTCTATTCTATTGGGACCTAGTGGTAGCCAGACTTCAGATCAATATTATTGAAGTATATGTCCCCCATGAGATGATCAAGGAGGTCATCTATTTGGGGAATCGGGTACTAGTTTCAGACTGTGATTTTATTTAGGCCTGGTAATCAATGCAAAGTCCCCAGGTCTCATCTTTCTTCTACACCAGCATGATTGGGCTCCCACAAGGAAATGATATGGGATGGATGTGTCCCTTGTGGATTAGTTCTTGGATCTACCTCTTGATCTTGTTTTCTAACAGAGAGTGATGGTAGAATGGCCCATTGGGTAGCAGTGAATCTGGGGCCAGATCGATGGGATGATTGACCTAGCAGTGCAGAGGTACCCCGGTAGGAGAGGAGAAGATATCTAAGTATTATTCCATGACCTTATCCACTTTCTTTTGTTGTGTGGAGATATCATTCGTGGAGGCCCTGGATTTGGTTGTAATATTTTGCTCACTCTGAGAGCGAATCACAAAGAAGACAAATTTCTCGATCTAAGAGATGACCTTCTTTCATTGCTTGGAAGAGATCAAGGAAATATCACTAGGAGGGACTACCTCGAGTATCCTGTACAATTTCATGTTCAAAGTAATAATAACACTATGAGGCCTAGAATCATATACAACATGATGTTTCCATAAATAAGGTTGGACCAAAAGCACATTACAAACTTTGAGAGGAGCAACATCACACAATACCTCATATTTGAAGGCCTTGATGTTGTACGACATTCGACACTGTTGGCTGACGCAGAGATCGCTTCCTTGGTGAAACCATCCAATGGTGTAGGGTTGTGGGTGCGACGTTGTCGATAGGGCCATCCGCTTGACGACCTCTGCTGAGATGAGGTTCTTTTTTCTTTCATTATCAACAATGAAGTGCAACGGGGTGCCTTTTACCCTCATCTGTGAATGGAAGAGGTGATCTCCTGGTTCACTGGACTGGAGCTTGGTGGTAGAAACGGTGGCATTGGGTTCCACGTCAATGATATGTCTTCCCCTTTCTGGTTCTCAGTCAGAGTAAGAACCCACATCTGAACTGCTTTGAGAGGCAGTCAGTAGTGTTATGCCAAGGGATCTTATGAAAATCGCACCACTTCCCGGTATCTTTCTTTGTCTTTTTGGTGTCCTTCTTTTCTTGCGCCTTGGAATGGTTGTCCTGATACTGTCTGTAATGTCCCCCGACCACCCACAAGCCAGGGAATGCCACTCCAGAGCAATCTCTCATTCTCTGACACCATTTGGTAACATCCCCAGCCTTATATAGGTCAGACCATGATACTCTAGGGAACGCTTTCGTTCTCCTACTGCGAAACATATGGTAACATACCCAGTAATCTTCTGAGCTATGCCACATAAGTTTTGTATTCAAACTACATCCAACTTAAACATATACATACAACACGCTTGCAGAAACTTTACATATAAACATAAACAAACAATTGCAATATGTAATATACGCCTTTATACCGAAATAATAGTAACCACAAATATGCAGCATATACAAGGAAATACCCATAACATACAGGAAATTATAATCACATATATTATAACTCGTAACATAATCACGTAATTAACAATGCAACATATAATTTTATCATACGATTGGTACTTATTCTGGAAATATTGTCACCAACTGCGTACATACTGTCCACGAACCTCCTAGCCTTAGACTACACTATTCATCACTCTCAACAGTGAGTCAAACCTGAGCTGGGACTGAACTCCACCCAGGTAAAGCGTTCCTAACTAGGATAAGGCTCATGGACAACAAGAAAGACTCTGTCTCAGGTGCTCTCTCAACTAACAGTCTACATCCTCTCATTCCCCACATGCATGTTCCACCCAAGGAAGTGTTCCCCTTCTCTGCTCAACAGTCCCTCGGCTGCCCCACTTCCCTTCCAGGGATTCAGCAACAGACCAGACTGGAAGTCTCAAAGCATTGTAGATGTAGTTTATCACCTTTGGGAATCAATCCCCAACAATTCTCTCACTCGGAGAATTTCTCACGGGCCTGACAACCCGCTTCTTCAATCCCACTCCAAGCTAACTAGGTACACCAACTGAAAAAGGCTATGGGAATAGGCTCATATATGGTGAAATGGATGTCTCAAGAATAACGGACCGTGTGAGTGAAAATGGTCATGGAATCATTGACTGCATAACTAGGTGATGGAAGGAATCACCGTGAAACTTATCATGAAAGTGATGGTGAGAATGATGGTCAAGATGCCAATAAGAATCTCCGTGAAAAGTGACCAAAAGAGATAATTCTCCATGATATGAACACATGTCTTCAACTTGACACTTGTCATATTGGAAGTTACTTTGGTCCATTTGTCCCCAACTTTAAAACTTAGGATAAAATAATTATCCATACTTTATGTTTTAGGAAATATTAATATAATATTCCCTTTTTGGCTTAAGCTCCTCATCTTATCCCTTTCCCTTGACTTTTGGCCCTCCCTTTCCCTAACTAGTGAGGTCTAGTCCCCCATCTCTTTTATCATGGTCGGTCTT
>JASDQU010186773.1:16988-27038 GCA_032191745.1 Picea mariana | reverse complement strand
AGCATGCCCACTGCACAAAAAATAGTTTGCACTGGGTGCTTTTGGCCCACTCTATTCCATGACTGCATCCATGAAATCAAATGCTGTGAAAAGTGTCAGTTATACACACACAAATACTATGAACCACCTACTCTTCTTCATCCATTCGTCATTGTAGGCCCCTTTTGTAAGTGGTTCATTAACTTCATGACTTACAACCCCCCCTCTAGTAATGGGCACAAGCATATTATATTCACCAGCAACTACTTTACCAAATGGGCTGAAGCCATTCCCACTTTCAACAATACAATAGACATGACTACTCATTTCTTCTTCAATCACATCATTTCTCACTTCATAKCTCCCCTCCARCTAGTGTCCGACCAAGGAAAACATTTCGAGAACAAATTTTTCACTGAAATATTCTATAAACTAGACTTTACCTATGAATTCACATCCCCCTACTATCCATAGTCCAATGAGAAATTTGAAGAAGTCAATAAAGTCCTCAAAAAAATGCTACAACAAACAACAGATAAACATAAGATGATTTGGAATCACATGTTGTTCTCAACCTTATGGGCATATGTCACAATAGTCAAAACTACCATCGGTTTCATGCCTTTCAATCTTATCCATGGGGTGGAATTCGTCCTCCCGATATAATGAAAAATCCCCACTCTAAGCACCACAATAAATATTCTCCCAGATATGACTACCATTGAGCAATGATTTCTCATTCTTGAAACTCTAACGAGGACTAATGATCCTCTCTACAAAATAATGAAGAAAACAAGAAACAATCTAAGGTCATCTTCGATCGTCACGTTAACCTTTGGTCCTTCACCAAAGGTGACCTAGTCTTGTCCTAGGATATTGCATACAACACTCTAGGTGATGAAATATTTGAATATCTATGGCGAGGTCCCTATATCATTCACCATTGCCTCACCAAAGGCACCTACATTCTGGCTCATCCTAAAGGACCTACACTAAAGGACCTTGTCAATGGGTTGTACTTGAAAAATGTCTACCCTTAAGTGTAGCCACTCTACCTTAGGTTTTTATTTCATTTTCCTAGATTCAGTATTAGTCCTTGTTCAAAACTTATCCCTACCAAACCATGGGCCTAATATTGTGTCCTTGTTTTGTATATGAACCCTTCATCCACTTACAACATCGTGTATACTGACGGTGCCATCCATTGGACTTGGAATCTTGCTTTGACAACTTGGGCCATTTACACCCCAGATCATGTAGTAATTCACTCCAACAGTATATTTCTAGGGTCTGCCACTGAAAAACAATATGAATACTCTGTTTTCATTGGCCTTTTCTTCGAGGCCACTCACCTCCCCATTCGTCACTTAAGAATCCTCTTAGATTCCTAGATCATCGTTCCACAGTTGAACAATTTTTATCATGTATGTGATTCGTTCCTATACCATAAGTACCTACAAGTCAAACTTCTATCACACAATTTTGAATCAATCACATTTACTCATATCCCTAGTGTTATCCCTGAGAGTCACACTTAGACTCCTATAAGTTCAAGCCTAGTACCCATTAGAATATAAATGGATTAAATTGGTTGAGTAGGAGGATCAACAAGACTAGGAAAAAGGGGGAGGACAACAAATTATCTATAGAGGCATTCCATTGGGAAAGGAGTCACACCATCCTACAGATCAAAGGCAATCAAATTGTATATTAGACAAAATGGATATATGATGATGAGTAGAAGCATGGTGAATATGATAAAAGGAAGAACATCCATTTTACATAGATCCTTTATGCAAATAGATAGAGATTGCTTTGACAAGAAACAATGATTAAATGGGAAAGCTACAACAGATCCTCTGTTGTTCATGAATCCATCCATCAATGACAGTTATAATCCTCAAAACTTGCAATATTTTCAAACAAGAAGATAACAAAGAAATGGAAAACACAGAAGACAATCTAATAACATCTTTCATGAATCTTTAATTGCAGAAAATGTCATTACAAACATGCCCTCAGGCTTACAAAAGAAGGAACTAAAACAACTCCTCCATCTCTCTCCTCTCTTGGCTCATGGATCCAACCCTTTTCTCATAAAAAAACCCTTTCATTTATAGTGAATAATCTCTATATAACCTAATGAGGTCAAAACCAAGGAGTTACATAGCATCCTCCTCCATTTAGGAGTCTAGTTACAAAATATTCCAACAAAATCCTAACAAATTCCTATATTGTTTTGGGATTTTGTTCTATGATGATAAATAACTTTTGAAACATGTCATCCTGATTGACCTGGAGATGGAAAACATGTCCCTCATGTCCAAAAAAATCCTAGGAGACCATTCAAACCTTCCTTGATAGGTGGAAACCTCCAAACAAGGCGAATATCCAACAACTATACAAAACAAAGAGTTTGTAGTGTCAGTTTGCAACACAATGGTGTTTTAATTATATCTCTCACAAACTGGGTCAGGCTGAAATTTGGACAGAAATTCAATGACACTATCATTATCCTCCACAAAAAATTCATAAAAATCCACATCATCGTTTTGGAGTTATGATCAAATCTTCATATGCATCTACTACAGGAAATGAGTTCACAACGCCTATGCCAATGAGTTTGCGGCACCAAGAGAAAAAAAGTGACCATACTCCTTTCCTGACCTCCAAACAAGACAAAAAAACTCATGGAGTACCTGATGGTCCTAATTTTGTTGTGGATTTTGATAAGTCCGAACATGAGTGCTTGCAACCTATCCAAGCTACAACGGTCCTCCTGAACTAGTTCGCAACGCCATTTTGCAATGCCAACTCAAATATAGCTTGCACACTTTGAGGAGGATGTTATTTGATGGTATGAAATAACCCCTAGAGAAATGGTTAAATTTTAGGCTCTGAAAACCATAAATCCTTCTTGACATGATCAATCTTATGTGTTAAAATTTGGCTCCATAGGGGATGGCATGCTCCCTGTGAGCTGCCAAGAACATGCAGTTCCAGTGCCTTTTCCATTCCATTTTTGTCCACAAAACCTGTATGCCTGAGAGCACCTCCGCTCCTTATTGAAAACTGAGAACATCACACACTGAAAACAAAAGCCACTGCAAACCAAATGAAAACTAAAGGTTGCATTCAAACTGAAAACCAAATTCTTGCATGACAAACTTATTTATATACATTCCTACTCCTAACTGCTAAAAAACTAAACTTTCAAATATATACAAATTTCCTCAGTAACCATACAAATAACTTTGTGACTGAATGATATTCATCCTCGTCTCAACAACTGAGCACTAAGTAACAATAGAGACATAATGAAAACCACACATACTTCCTTGAAAAATCATACTTACAATCCATGAACTTTGTTCTTATGATGACAACAGTTGAAAACCTATTGCTACAAAACATCTCCATATAGATAGCAACAGGATCTTGAAATCCATACACAACTTGTTGTGGCTAATCAATGAATTCCTTCTTGGATGATTCAAGCATGGGCTGGCTTGAAACTTGTTGCAATATATTTCCACTCTTTTCACCAATTTCCAGTGAATATGGGTGAATATGAAATGCGATCTCAAGATCTATAGTTGGGACTAGCTCATTTTTACATTTGTAATAATCAAGCTGAAAATGAGATATGTGAACAAGTAGTGTATCAGAGACAAGTCTATATGATTCTAGTCCATTTTCTTTTGAAGGCATATCATAATGAAGATCATTCAAAACTTCTTGATCATCATGAAAAGTACTTTCTTCTATGGAAAATTCTTCATTAGAAGTATGCTTTTCGTGACAAGCAAAGTCTTTACAGAGTAAAGAAAACTCATCACAACATTTCTCAAAAATATGTTCAGCAGAAAAATACTCCTTACAAAACAAATTAAAAGAAGAATGAAAACATGTCAAATAGTTGATGCTGGTAACTAGAAGAGATTTGCACCAGTCATGAGCTATTCCCTCTAATGAGTACCTGAAAATATTGATATAAACATCCTCATGAATGATCTGAAGTTGATGAATAAAATCATGGAAATATAGCAAGTGTTCATCTGGTACTTCCCAATATTCTCCTCTAAATATGGAAGACAACCTTCCCATTCATCTCTACTAGGCATTGGATTTGGAAAACTGACTATCTTTGAAAAGTCACAGAAAGCATACCTCTGAGCTAGGATCTTCTCCATTTCAAAACAGTGGATTCACCAATAGATATATGAATAGTGGAGTCACCATGGTGAAATATAATCAGTCTAAAGTGTCTAGCTTTAGTTCACCATCCAAATCTAGATCTAATCATCATAGTTCACCTAGCGAAGGTGTCTTCATTCTCGTCCCTGATAACGATTCCAAAAATGTTATCACTGAGAGTCACACTTAGACTTTTGTAAGTGCAAGCCCAGTACCCATCAGAATATAAATGGATTAAATTAGTTGAGTAGGTGGATCAGCAAGATTGGGAAAAAAGGGGGAGGGAAACAAATTGTCTATAGAGGTATTCCATTGGGAAAGGAGTCACAACATCCTACAGATCAAAGGTAATCAAACTCTATATCGGAAAAAATGGATATATAATGATGAGTAGAAGCATGGTGAATATGAAAAAAGGAAGAACATCCATTGTAAAAATATCCTTTCTACAAACAGATAGAGATTGCTTTGACAATAAACAATTATTAAATGGGCAAGCTACAACAGATCCTTTCTTGTTAATGAATCCATCCATCAATGGAAGCTGCGATCCTCAAAACCTGCAATATTTTCAAACAAGAAGATAAAAAATAAATGGAAAAACAAAAAAGACAATCTGATAACATCTCTCATGAATCTTTAATGGCAGAAAATGTCATTACAAATGCCCTCAGGCTTACAACTGGGCAACTAAAATTGCTCCTCCAGCTCTATCCTCTCTTGGATCATGAATCCAACCCTTTTCTCATCAAAAACCCTTTCATTTATAGTGAATAATCTCTATCTACCCTAATGAGGTCAAAACCAAGGAGTTACATAGGATCCTCCTCCATTTAGGAGTCTTGTTACAAAATATTCCAACAAAATCCTAACAAATTCGTATTGTTTTGGGATTTTGTCTATGATGATAAATGCCTTTTGAAACAGGTCATCCTGATTGATATGGAGATGGAAAAAATGTCCCTCATGTCCAAAAAACTTCTAGGATACCATTCGAACCTTCCTTGACAAGTGACAACCTCCAAACAAGGTGAATATCCAACAACTATGCAAAACAAAGAGTTTGCAACGCACTGGTGTTTTAATTATATCTATCGAATTACAAATTGGGTTAGGCTAAAATTTGTACAGAAATTCAATGACACTATCATTATCCTCCACAAATTTTTTTAGAAAACCTCACATCACTGTTTTTGAGTTATGATCAAATCTTTAGACGCATCTACTACAACAAGTGAGTTCACATCGCCTATGTCAGTGAGTTTGCAGCACCTGTGACAGTTTGCGGTGCCAAGAAAAAACAAGCAGACATACTCCTTTCCTGACCTCCAAACAAGGAAAAAAATATCATGGAGTACCCTATGGTCCTAAGCCTGTTGTGGATGTTGATAAGTCCAAACATGAGTGTCGACAACCTATCCAAGCTACAACACTCCTCCTTAACTAGTTCACAACACCAACTCAAATATAGCTTGCACACTTCGAGGAGGTTGTTAGTTGATGGTATGACACAATCCTTGGAGAAATGATTAAATTATAGACTCTGAAAACCATAAATCCTTCTTGATATGATCAATCTTATGTGTTAACACCAAGGATCCTAAACCATTTTGCATATCATATGGCTAATCAAGTCCTAGATTGGAATTTATCACATTAACATTCCAACATTATTCATCATCCATAAAATAAGAAAACAATCATAAACATCACACATAATCACCAAAAACATTAGAAGAATAAACATCAATTGGTCTACTCATATATATATATATATATCCGTGGACTCAAATATGTTTCCGATACAAAAATACAATAGTTCCTTAGCTCCACGGCTAGGCTTCCCATACCCAAACCCCTCAATACATACAAAATGGTAGTTCATAAACTTCTATACATGATAGAAAATGGGGCCAAGCCCCTACAAAGGCCACCTACGATGACTCTCACTGAGGTCCCTCTCCCCTCATAGGGGGATCTCCCCCCTATAGCAGGTCGCTCGCTTGAATCCTCCCTGTCATGGTATCCCTTTCCACCACCTCCCATATTACCAAAGACCAACATTGTGGGTCCCCTCCAATGCACCGCTCCAGTATCCGCTCGTCTCTCACCTATGGGCAAAGATCCTCTGACACTCCGTACAGTACGATATCCAACCTCATTTGCAAATCCTCATACTCACAGACCACCATTGCCACATCCTCCACCTCCTAAGAGTGACCCGGCCCCTCCCTCACAATGGCCCTAGCCCCATATCACCATATCGGTGATGCCTCCTTTCCCTCCCCTCTACTGATCATCCATCCTTTGCTTCCTGTGCAATGTATCCCTCCCGACTGTTGGGTCAAACATTTGCATCAACACACCACACACTCATATTAGTACTATAATATACAAGAATACACACTCAAGAAGTAATAACACACACAAAAAAGACAACAAACTCATCTCTCTCATCAAAGAGATCATCTAGAAGGCAAATGCATGTCTATATGGTGTTAGAAGTCGATGTCGTGATATGGAAACTCTAAAAATACCCATGGGGCCTACCACCAAACACCCTAAAAAAGAATTGTAAAATAATGTCCAACCTTACCACCACCCTGGCGAGGAAGAAACTTCCCCCATCTCATCAGTCTAGGGTTTCCCATAGAGGGAGGGTCTAAAATCGCCTGCAGGCGTAACACAACCACCCTCTCAAACACAAAGGCACAAAATACCGAACCGAATGCAAACTCACTACCTCTCTTAGCATCACACCTATCCATTTTCACTATGAGGAAGACATGTATCACATGCACCTAGGCATACATATGCCCCTCCATAGCTCGCTCTACAATATCCATCAATGCCCCTAAGATGCGATGCGTCCCCAAAGATCCAAAAATCCACATGATCATCGTGTAGAATACCTTGTCTCCACTGAGTCAACCATGACTATAATGATCGATCTGCCACTCATCACTACCTCCTCGAGCAGTTCCTGTCAGCCATCTCTCCTATCATCACCCTAAGAGGAATCCTCGACTGTGTCGGTAGCTCTATCCCTTGAAAAGGGAGCCAAGTCAAGAAATAAATATCAATATCAATGGTAATGTGAAGATCACACCCCCACACCTTAATAGCTATCTCTCGGGCCACCACGTCCAAACAATAAATTTCAATAGTGCATCATATGACCATAGAAATGAGCATTCAAAGAATTGCAGAAACCCCACTCAGGAAAAATGGCATCGGATCCGAGCATTATCCCCCACCATCCTCTGAAGTGTCTTCCAGTCCCTCTCTTTCCACTAGACATGCATCTTGTGCCTATTCTCTATCACCTACACCCATTCAAACACAAATATTTAGATTCTCATCAAGAAAAAATCTTCCATTGACAAAACCCACATTTTCCCTCTGTGACTATTCCCTTAAAAGTCGTGTAGTTTCATGTGTTTGTCCCCTTGAAAATCACGCACATTTTTGTGTCCCTCGCCCCGACTGTTGTGTGCATGCACGCAAGTGTTCAAACTACAGACATGTAGTCACAATGCGACTTCCCAGTTAACATATGTGAACATGTGTGCAACATAACCTCTCATAGGCGTGCACATGTGTGTGACTTCCAGAGGTTAATCCATGAACATTTACCACTCCCAATTGTGCAGGAGAAACCCTGATTCCTGCGCACATGTGTGCGTTGAAAATTGACACAACCACGCATCCCTACGTTACTATGTCAATTTAACCCACGTTCATATGCGTAGGAACCAATGGAACCCCTACGCAGTCATCCCTACCAAATCATCAAATCAGAGGACACTTCGTATGGCCCCCAACCCCACCAAAAAAATGCCTAGCCTATGCAGGAGGTTTTGATGGCTTACCTGACTCTCTCACNCCCCGACTGTTGTGTGCATGCACGCAAGTGTTCAAACGACAGACATGTATTCACAATGCGAATTCCCAGTTAACATATGTGAACATGTGTGCAACATAACCTCTCATAGGCGTGCACATGTGTGTGACTTCCAGAGGTTAATCCATGAACATTTACCACTCCCAATTGTGCAGGAGAAACCCTGATTCCCGCGCACATGTGTGCGTTGAAAATTGACACAACCACGCATCCCTACGTTACTATGTCAATTTAACCCACGTTCATATGCGTAGGAACCAATGGAACCCCTACGCAGTCATCCCTACCAAATCATCAAATTAGAGGACACTTCGTATGGCCCCCAACCCCACCAAAAAAATGCCTAGCCTATGCAGGAGGTTTTGATGGCTTACCTGACTCTCTCGCAAGATGAACTTGAGGTCACAGGATCTCATACTACTCACAATAGTCTCACAAATCCTATAGTACATCTCCACATAAACAGGTACAAATGAAGTGGGATTGTGGGCCCCACCCCCATATATATGCCCTTTTGAAAAACTTCCCCAACTTTGTTCTGGAGCACGCAAGATTTGTTTTCTGTACCATTCACACCACCAGGATATTTATTAGATCACCTTCACAAAGGTACGCTCAGTCGCTCATTCCATTCCTGCACCCTAGGGACCCCTCTTCGCACTATGGGCACAGGTACGCATCATTGTTACACCTTTTTTCTCAAATAATTCTCATATGTGCTTCATCTTTAGATATGTTTCACGCTGGGTATCCAATTTTGTATGTGTAGGTACTCATCAACGAACTCCTTCACACCTTGACGCAAGTCTGCTCTCACAGCAGCTGGTCGCTCCACCAGGACCTTCTATTCTCCCTACGGCCCAAAGAGTCAATGCTCTTCCACTCCCCCCGGGAGTGCTTCACCCACAGTATACTTCCCTCGGCGATTCCCCACTCTCGAAAATCGGGAAATCGGCACTCGCGTGTTCGCGAGTTACCATTTGTGTTATCAACCCTTCAATTCCTGAGCTCCGATCCCCGATGGTCAACAGTCAATATCGGGACATCGCCACTCGCGATGCTGAGCCCTTATATCTCGTATCCCCGAGTACCGAGATGCCGATTCCCGACGTGAGGCCGCCTGTCCTCCCCTAAGTCTCCGGCCCCACGCTGCTACGTCAACTTCGGGATTTCGCTGATCGCGAATCCTCGACACGAAGTTCCTTGCTGCTGGAAACCCCGAGTGCTGAATCCCCGAGACACTGGATTCATGCCACCTGTCCCCGTTCAAAACAACGACTGTGATCAAGTCGGGAAATCGCGACTCGCGATTTCAACGTGCAGGTGTTTCTTGCACTCGCCAACCCCGATTCGCCGATATGCGACGAAAAATGGTCTCCATGCACCTCAAGATTAACCTCCTCGCTCCTTCTCCCAGATCCAACGATCCATGGGATTTCACGAGTCTTCACGACGAATCCGAGTCGTCGGTTCTCTTCCACTAGAGAATCCTCGGTTGCACCACCTTCGTCCAATGCAACTGAAGACAAGGGCGCTGCCTCTCCTGAGCTTTGTTCCTCTGATTCCTTCAGGGAACTTTCACACCCTTGCTCACTCTTCAATCTTCAACCACTCTCCAAGTGCTGAAGTTCTTCCGGTTACTGTGCATACACGCCCGCAACAAACCGACCTTCCCTTCTCAGACTTGCTACTGAGAAATTTACCTCCAATCCGCACTCACCTGCAAGGTCTTGAACAGCTCAACCCAACTCTGAGCGGAGTGAGAACAAAGATTCAACTACTTGGCCTCCTCGACGCACTCTATGCGGAGGTATTCAACTGCACTCGATGCAGGAATCTCCTGGCCTAAGTAGAGAAACAATTGAAACTCATTCTCTCAGGTTTCTAACCTGATATGCGATCACATATGCAGCATATAACAGATAAGCATAGAAAGAAGCAAACATGCACAAGCATAATATCAGTAACAC
>JASDQU010186772.1:0-12429 GCA_032191745.1 Picea mariana | reverse complement strand
AAACATTTGTGTGGAGGCTCAACCACGTATGTTATGCAACAAAGTATAAATGAATAGAAATAGATAATATACATTTAAGACAAACTTCATATTAGCATTGAAACACTAACACAAATTTGAACATGTAAATGTCATTTAACAAAATTATTACATATTTTTCAACAATATATCCATAAAACCAAAAAAATATAAACAAGGGAAGCACATAATTCTCATGAACCAATGTTGATTTATGCACTAATGATTAAATATGTGTACATGTGGTTCTCTTTCTCATGGAGGGGGAAATGGGAAAAAACTCTCCAACCTTAGGTGTGCTCACTGTTATCATGCAAAATTTAGGTTGGGAAAAGATCGACCCAATCCACAAGATGGAGATAACGGTGGGAGAGTTTACCCACTGTCACCTCAGATAAACCCTCCCTTCACTTTAGTGAAGGAAAGATCCAACACAAGGGAGGAACCTCGAGTGACCCTAGGGTGAAATGAGATGGAAAGTGAGACTATGGAAGTGATGTCCCTATAGGTCATGTTACTAAGTGGAATATGGATTGGAAAGAAGTCTCGGAAGTGATCAATGATTGTCAAGAGCTCAAGTACATGTAGAAGATGATTATACCTGCCCGAGACACAAGAAAATATGAGATACAAGCCCAACAATCCAATGGACAAGCAAGTGAAGTTTTTTGTCCTAATTAGCAGCAGTATATAAATGATATAAATCAGCAATGTAATAAATGAAATAGTTGTTAAACAAGTCATTAAAAGTCCAAGTAAATATGCAAGAGACCAACTAGCAATTACTAGTGAAACTCAAGTATGATGGCACAAGACTTTAGCAACATTTAAAGGTTGTTTGATGCAAGTATTGAAGAGATATTTCTGCAGCCTAATGGCTGTAGAAAACAAGTGTTACTACAGAAAAATCCAACCACCAAAACTTGCAAGTAAACCACCCAAAAGAAGCACAATAACTAGTAGATTAACTTGGCAGCTTTCTAGCAAAATTTGACAGTCAGATCATGAGCAAATTTAGAAAGCATGAAGTGATTTGCTGCAACCCTAATGGTTGTAGCTTTAAGCTATTACAACAACAATAAATCCTTGGAAAAACAAGACACCCTAGTGGCCTTGACAAGCTTTTAGCATGCAGAAAAGATTCCAACTTAAACAATTTCAATATCTCGTAATTCTACATATCCCAATGCAATGATTTTATTTCTCCAATGCAAGAGATTATTGCCTTTAACTATTGGGTTATGGAGTCTTTCAATTGAAAGAGCTAGCTGTGCTACTTCCTTGGGGGTGTAAGCCCTTTTACTCCCAAGGCAAGCAAAACTAGCTAGGGAAAAATCTAGGAGGGTGTAAACCCTTTTACTTCTCCTAGTATTCCCTTATGCAACAAATTATTCCAAGACAATTATGATGGGCTTAGTGGTGTTGTATGCCCTTATACTCCCCAAAATCTTAGCAAATTAAACTTTTAACCAAGAAAATAAACAACAACAAGAGAGATTCCTTACCTAGTCCAAGCATTAACAAGATAAACTTCTTTTAACCAAAAAAATCCACCACAAAAGTAAGAAATAGTCTCCAAGAAAGATAGTGTCTTACTTCTTCATCCAATAGCCAAAGAAAACCATAGCAAGAAATAGTATCAAGAGAGATAGATGAAATTTCCCAAGGAGGGCGCAAATGTTAGTCAAGTAGTCTTCTCACAATGGAAGAGCTATGATGAAATGACAAGAGTTTGATCTCTATTTATACAAATCTTCCTAAAGTGTTTGTCCACTTAATTTTAGGGTAACCACAAAATAAGGGGTCAACAACCCTCACTTTTCCCCTTTACATCATTTAAATTCAATTTTAACTTTAAAAATGCACATAAGAAACCCTAATATGAAGTCATCCCTCTTCTAGGGTGACGTTTTGACACTTTTTGCAAGTCGTTGGAGTAAAGAATGGAAGTTGTTGGGCCTTCTAGGGCCTCCCTCTCATGTGATAGGGTTTCCTCCTTCAACCCAAGCCTTCTCCCATCAAAATGTGTCACATGTCCATTGTCAAAACCTTCACCACCAAAACCCTAGCCAAAACCCTAGCCCTAAGGTGACATCAAACTCCTCAACTATGACGTTTTGGCCTCAAGAGAAAAATGTTAGGTTGGAAATGGGCTATGATGGATAATTCAAGGTGTCTCATAGGCCTCCAAATGCTACCATCATCGTTTGGTGTGTGGGCCATGGTATCCATCCTATGGGCTTCAAGTCCCAAGGAAGCCCAAGCTAGGATTGTTCTTCCAAATCTGCCCACCAAGCAAGGTCTTGCAAAGACAATGAATACACCCTCCAAGGATCTCAAGTCAAATGCATCATAATAAGTAAATCAAGTCAATAAAAGAGCCATCTAAGTATGTGCATCAAAAACCACCTCATCAAACTAAACAAGTTCTCAAAGACCCTATACAATTTGCCAAGTTTACGTATGGGAGGGTTGACAAGGTGACCTATTGGGTGAATCCATTTCAACACACCCTAAGTAGAGGGTGTGTTGCATCTTCATTTTCAATGCATCCTTTTTCCAAGCCCATTTATTGCCATTAATTAATTAAGGTCCAAACATTGGGTTCTCCCTAGGGTTAATCGATTAGCTTGGGGGTAGTACCAAAGTGTCACTTGAAGGGAGAAGTACACATGGTGACATGGGGGTATAGGCCTAGTTCGTAACGCAACTTGTGTAGATCCCTCAACAAGTGGACATTTATATTATGTGTTTGATTTTGTAGGTCTTTGATTTTTAGGAGAAACATTTCATTGTTAACAATACCTCTTTGGGCGAGAATCTGGAAGGTTCATAACATGGATTTCATCTTTTTCCAGCTACATTCCCTCTGGGCCTTCAACCCCTTCTTCCCATGAAATGAGGGACAATCCCTTCTTGGTTCAGTACACCCGAAAATCCAAAAATATAAGGAGATGAGGGGATGAAGTGTGGAAAGTGGAAAGTATGGTCGGGAATGGTACGATGATCTGTCAAGGGGACCTCCCAATAGAAAACTTATCCCTAGGGGTGACCACTTACTAGGGCGCAATGTCAACCACCAAGGTGAAACAATTTAAAGAGCATAATTTCAAAGAAGACGTTACATAATCAAAATCACTTTAAAATGAAACAAACTCGAATGCCTCAAATATTGAAATAACACTCACCATAATACATGGCTTGTACCTCATGGAGCAATACCCAATGTCTTACGGAAGCAAGCTGATGTGGTGGATACCCTCAAGATGAACTTGAGATTTTTGGTTGATCCAGGTGGGTATCGGTGGCCACCCACCTTTTCCAACAGGCTCAAAACAATTTTCTGGCAATTTTGGTAATTTACTATTTTTAGCAATTTTTAACTTCTGGGGCCATTTTGAGGGACTAAATGAAGGTTTTTCAGGATTGAGCTTCTCAATGATAGCCCAAGGCATGATTGAGCCCCCAAAATGAATCTCCTCGACGATACCTTTCCAATGGGGTATCATGTGCCTAAAACGGAGATCATATGCAAACGTTACGACCCCGGGAAGTTGATGTACTAACCTACCCAAATAGGGCCCACGTGACTTTTGGCGCTTCATCTCCTAGGGTTAGGTTTTTGGATGTCTGGGGTTTTTGGCATTCCTGTTTATTGTAAAAAGGCCTTCAGAGCCTCATTGTAATCATCTTCTTGTGAATGCGAGTAGTCATCACATCTCTTCTCAGAGATAAGCTGCCACCATTCTAGCGAGTCTTTCACTCTGTATTTTTACAGTCTCTGTACATTTCTTTCATTAATAGAAATCATGTATTACTGTATATCTGTGTTTATGGTTGCATCTCTGATACATTTATGTTATATTATTGGATATCTGCGATATCTCTGTGCATTTCTTTATTATATCTCCGCTCTCATTTCGTGCTGAAAATAATCTGGATCAGTGGTATCAAAGCAGGTTGCTCTTGATCGTTTTTCAGTGCATGTCCCTGACGAGGTCCGAGTATAGAAAGTTGGGTCTCGAGCTTGTCTCTCTTCAGGACAATCGCTCTCGCACACCCAAGAAACCCTCAATGGTGGAAGAAAAGAAAACGACAGAGCAGACGATCCTATCAATTTGTTGCTTGAGCAAGCTCTCACACTACAGAGGAACAAAATGATGGAGATTTTTTCCCACGTCCTTCAATGCCTGTCGATAGCATCAGGTGCATCTTCATCAAGAGGCCACTTTGGAGGATCCTTGCCTTTCAAGGTACAAGTAAATTTTGATATTCCTGTATTTGAAGGACAGATAGATGCAGAAAACCTAAACAAATGGTTGAACCTGCTAGAAGGTTATTTCTCTGTTCACAATTTTTACGACAGAGAAAAGATCACCTTCGCACTCCTTAAATCTCTCCCTCATGTCAAACATTGGTGGGAAACTTACTGGGAGCAAAGTTCCACATAGGAGTCTGGAATATATGGGGTCGAGCCCACTTGGAATTTTTTTGTGGATGCGGTAAAGGAACAGTATTACCCTGTTGGCAACTATGAGGACCAATACATGAGATGGACCACACTACGGAAAGAGAGGGGCCAAGCAGTTCCAGAGTTCACCAATATATTTCATACCTTGCGCACCAAGCTAGGTATCAAAGACTTTGAACAACATTTGGTTCTGAAATACTGTGGGGCTCTACATAGATACATCCAAACTGAAATGGATTTTCTGGACATCTCATCACTCGGTGTTGCTTATCGATATGTTGTTAAAATCGAGCAGAAATTTAAGAACCCAAACAAATGAGAGTTCGGGTCTGCAAATCCGCAACAACCAAAGTATGAAAAATATGGCCCTAACAAACAATCTCCCGAAAACTAGTCTGAGCCACAGGAAAAGAAGGGTCGCGGGAAGACAAATAAGTACACCGAAAAATGGTGCGATTTCCACAAAATCCCCTGGCACAACACCGATGAATGTCACTCAAAATAGACATTGGTGGCCAAAATCAAAGACAAGGAGCCAAACCCTGATTCAGAATCTGATTCTGAAAAATACTGGTAAAGGACAGATCATTGACGCAGACCCCACTGCTATTGTCCCAACCACAGCGATTCAACCAGAAGAACCAATAGATCCTAAAGAGGGGGAGCGTATTTTTCATTCACATATGTGGGTGAAGGGGACCCTGCTGCATTTTATTGTTGATAGCGGAATCCAGAATAACCTCATCTCAGCAGAGGTGGTCAAACAATTGGGATTGTCAACAACACCACACCCACATCCATACAACATCGGGTGGTTTCACCAAGGACGAGATCTTTGTGTTAGCCAATAGTGTCGATTATCATACAGCATCCAACCCTTCAAAGATGAGGTATAATTTGATGTTTCCCCACTGGATGTTTGTGATTTCCTCTTGGGCCAACCATATACGTGGAGATGCTATGTTGTTTATGAGTCTCGACCCCGTAGTGTCATTGTTACTTTGGGGGGTCATTTCTACAGAATACCAAAGGTGGTTTCAACTATTGTTCCACCTAAACAATGTCGCAAGGTATTATCTCATACTGCAAAATTCAGCTTCTTCACAATCTGTTCAAAAGGGGAACAGAAGGACACTGCAACCACTACAGCCTCACCCCAAGCACCTTCTATCCAACAGAAGCAGGTCAACAAGGTTGCAGCAAAGCACAAATATTCCTTCTGCACATAGGCATCTCATGTAGCCAGACTATCTAAAAAGGTCCTACCCTTCCAGCCACATGTTTGTGACAACCTTCAACAAGCTAAGCAGTGCAACTTCTCCAACAAGGCAAGCATCTCATCAAGATGCAGATTCAACAAATGCTTTTCCCTCTCCCTCGGGCACTCAATGCAATGGAGACCATTGCTTCCTAAGGAGGGAGGATTGATCCAGGTGGGTATCAGTGGCCACCCACTTTTTCCAACTGGCTCAAAACAGTTTTCTGGCAATTTTGGTAATTTACTATTTTTAGCAGTTTTTAACTTATGGGGCCATTTTGAGGGCCTAAATGAAGGTTTTTCGTGATCGAGCTTCTAAATGATAGCCAAAGGCATGATTGATCCCCTAAAATGAATCTCCTCGACGATGCCTTTCGAATGGGCTATCATGTGCCTAAAATGGAGATCGTACGCAGAAGTTATGACCTCGTGAAGTTGATGTACTAACTTACCCAAATGGGGCCCACATGACTTTTGGCGCTTCATCTCCTAGGGTTAGGTTTTTGGATATCTAGGGTTTTGGGTATTCCTGGTTATTGTAAAAAGGCCTTAAGAGCCTCATTATAATCATCTTCTTTCAAATGCGAGTAGTCATCGCATCTCTTCTCATAGATAAGCTGCCACCATTCTAGCGAGTCTTTCACTCTGTATTTTTACAGTCTCTGTACATTTCTTTCATAAATAGAAATCATGTATTACTGTATATCTGTGTTTATGGTTGCATCTTTGATACATTTATGTTATATTATTGGATATATGTGATATCTCTTTGCATTTCTTTATTATATCTCCGCTCTCATTTCGTGTCAAAAATAATCCGAATCATTGGTGGTGAAACAGGCCTCTGTCTGTGCAAGTGGACACTGCTGGTCAATCTATCTCTCGTTACTACACGTTTTCAACCTGAGGGTCTCGAGACATCATCTCCTTAGTTATCCCTAAGACTTAGGGATAACCCAAGCTCTCTAATACAACTGAAAAAACCTCGAGTGTGCTCACCAATATCTCCAACACAAGTGGAAAAAAAATTGAAAGGATGATACTAAGTCAAATTTCCCTCATATATATACTTTCTCACTCATAGGTTGACTCACCTCTCATTCCCAACTAATAGAGACTGTTATCACACAATATTGCACCCTAGTGCCTTCATAGGGTACAACATAGGTGGAACATTAGAAGTCTTACCACTGTCACTTGGGAAATAACTTCCCTCGTTTTAGTGAAGGGTGGATTCAACACAAGGGAGGCTTCCCTAGTAGCCTTAGGGTTCATAAGGCAAGACACATTCAAGTCTAGGATATCCTATGTAGCTACCCAATTTACCACCGATAAGATATGAGAGACAAGTATGGATTGGGTGGTTACTTCAAGGTAAATTCCATATTTAAGTTTGATGTGATTTAAGGGTATTCTAAGGGTTTTTTCAAGCAATGATCTTGTTACCCCCCATGCCTAGGGGTTGTTATTGCGCAAACTGTAGGTTGGGAAAAKCCCAACCCAATCCACTGGATAGCGATAACGGTGGGAGGGTCTACTTACTGTCACTTCAGATAAACCCTCCCCTCACTTTAGTGAAGGAACAATCCAACACAAGGGGGGAGTCACGGGCGACCCTAGGGGAAATGAGATGGAAAGTGACACTATGGAAGTAATGCCCCTATAGGTCAAGCTGCTAATTGAAGAGTGGCTTAATAATGAGTCTCTAGGATGAAGGATGGTTTCCAAAGCCTTGGGTACCTGCACTAGAATGTTACACCTACCTGAGACAAGACAAATAACCAATAGATAACTTTCCAATACATTAGCATGAGCTTTGACGTTAAATTAGGGCTGCCAAATGAAGTTATCAGAAAAGTGCTAGGGTATCCTTATGGTTGTAGCAAACAATTGGTACAACAACAAGTTCCAACCATAAAAATCAACAAGTAAACCATAAAAAAGATAGCCCATAACTAGTAGAACAATAATCTAGGTTTAGAATTCAATTTCCCCGGTTGAAAAGTGAGTAAACGATCAAAACAAGTGGATTTTGTTGCATCCCTAATGGTTGTAGCATTAAATTTATTGCGGAAATGAAATCCTTGGCTAAAAGAGGGCGCCCTTAGGGCACAAGAAAACTTAACATGTAGAAAATATTCCAACTTAAACAATTTCGATATCTCGTAAATCTACATGTCCCAATGCAATGATTTTATTTCACCAATGCAAGAGATTATTGCCTTTAACTTTTGGGTTATGGAGTCTTTAAAAATGAAATGAAATGATATCTATTTATACAAATCCTACTACAAGTGTTTGTCCACTTAATTTTAGGGTAAACCACAAAGTAAGGGGACAACAACCCTTACTTTTCCCCTTTACAATATAAAATTCAAATTTAACCCTAAAATGCACATAAGAAACCCTAAAGAAGCATAACGTCACCCCTTTAGGAAAATGTTTTGGCACCTTTAGCAAATCATTGAGCTTGGAGATGAAACATTGGGCCTCCAAAGGCCTCCCTCTAAAGCACCAGGGTCTTCAAGGTACTCGTTTCCATCCAAAGATGCCAAGTGTCAAGAAGCAACAACACCACCACCACAACCCTAGCCCTAGGGTGACATCAACCTCCTCAAAAGTGATGTTTTAGCTTCAAAACAAAATCGTTGGGATGGCCAAGGGGTGTCTTCTCAGGTATCCAAAGGTTGTAATCATTGTCTGATGTGTGGGCCATGGCATCCAACACGTGGGATTCAAGCCCCAAGGAAACCCAAGCTAGGCTTGTTCTTCCAAATCTCTCCACCAACTAGGTCTTGCAAAGACAATGAATACGCCCTCCAAGGATATCAAGTAAAATGCATCATGATTATTAAATCAAATCAACAAAAGATCCATCTAAGCATGTACATCCAAACCACCTCATCAAAATAAACAAGTGCTCAAAGACCCTATGCAATTTTCCAAGTTTAGGTATGGGAGGGTTGACAAAGCAGCCTATTGGGTGAATCGCACCTCAAGTTTAGGAATGTTTCCCAAGTGGACCCCTCACTAGGTCATGTGGATGAGGTGACATGGATAAGGCAAAGACTTTTGGGCATGGGTTTCATGACATACAAGGGATTTTAGTGTCTCATTTATGGGTGCCTTTGTAGAGGATGTGTTGCACCTTTGTTTTCAATGCAATTTTTTTCGAAGCCCATTTATTTCCTTTTCTTCTTTTTAAGATGTTAACAAGTTGAAGCCAAGGTGGGGCTTCTATCTAAGCATGAAAAAAATATTCCACCTTGAATCTACCCTGGTCACATCATGCTTCCCCAAATTGAAACCATGTGTGGGGCTTCTACCTAAGCATGAAAAACAATGCCCACACATGCCCCACCTTGGTTGGCATTTTGCATTAGTTATTTTTTTACAAGTCCCATCAATTTATTATGAGAGACATTTCATTTTCCTCGGGATCCCTGGGTGAGCATCTAGAAGGTTCATGATTGGATTTTATCTTTTTCTAGCTACAAGCCTCTCAGCCTTCAGCCCCTTCTTCCCATGAAATGAGGGACAATCCCTTCTTGGGTCAGTATACCTGGAAATACCAAAAGGTAAGGAGATGAGGAGATGAAGTGTGGAAAGTGACAAGTATGGTCAAGAATGGAACGAGGACTCGTAAAGAAGGCCTCCCAATAGAAAACCTATCCCTAAGGGTGACCCACTTACTAGGGCGCAATGTCAACTACCAAAATGAAATGAGGCAATGAGCATAATGTCCAAGCAAATGTTATATAATCAAAAATAATTTAAAATGCAACAAACTCAAATGCCTCAAATATTGAAATGACACTCACCATAACGCATGACTTGTACTTCATGGAGCAAGACCCGATGTATTCCGGAAGCCAATTGATGTGGTGTATATTGTCACAATGATCCTGGAACTATGGTGTTGAAGCGGTTCCTTGTCTATATAAGTGGACATTGTTGGTCAAGTTGTCTCTCGGTACTCCATGTATGCACCCTGAGGGCCTCGAGACATAATCTCCTTAGTTATCCCTAAAAGTTGGGGATAAAAGGGGTAACTAAGGAGATGATGTCTCAAGGCTTGTAGGTTGCAAACATGGAGTGTTGAGAGCCAGATGACTGATGGATCCCACATTGTGCAGACAAATCACCTCCTCCCCACTACACATCACCATTTGTCTTCAACAACACATCAGCATCCACCACACCAACTTGACTCCAGGAGGAAAACAGATCTTTCTCCATGAGGTAATAAGATCGGTCTCATGGTAAGTGTCGATTTAATAATTGAAGCATTTGAACATGTTTCAAAGGATCCTCTCTTGATTGTGAAACGTTTGCTTGGAATTTATGCCTTTTTCCTTGTTTCACCTTGGTGATTGACATGGTTTTCTAGTAAGTGGGTCACCCTAGGGAAGAGGGTTGCTACTAGGGGTCTCCTTGAAGGGTCATCATAACATTCCAAATCACACTTACCACTTCCCATGCTTCTTCCCCTCTATTTCCTTACCTTTTGGGTTTTATGGTTCACTGACCCCAAGAAGGGATTATACCTCATTTCATGGGAAGAAGGGGCCAAAGGCCTAGAGGTGTTGTAGCTGGAAAAAGTTAAGAGCCATCAATGATCCTTCTATATGCTCACCTTAAGGTCCAGAGAGCAATGACACACTTATCCATAAAAAAAAGGACCTATAAAAAAAAAACACATAATTAATAAACTTCCCACTTGTTGGGGAAATGCATTTTGTGGTGTCTTTTAATTTCCATTGCTTATGGCACTCTGTGCATTTGTAACTTCAAGTGGAATTTCGGTAATCTTTACTTTCCATTGCACATATTACTTAATGTTTTGGACCCTAATAAATTAATGGCAATAAAGGGTTTGGAAAAATGTTGCATTGCAAATGAAGGTGCAACACACCCTCCACAAAGGCATCCATAAATGAGACAATATGAACCCTTGTATGTCAAGATCCCCATGTCCGAGAGTATTTGTCTGACACCCACCTCATACTCATTGCATGGCATAGAAAGGGGGTCTTCTTGGGAAACATTCCTTGACTCGAGGATTGACCTACCCAATAGGGTACCATGACACCCCTCCCATACCTAAACTAGGCAAAGTTTATAAGGTCTTTGAGCATGTGTCTAACTTGAAAAGAGGGGATTTAATGCACTTGTTTGAATAGTTATTTGATTAAATGTGGCTTACTTGGCATGATTCATGTGACTTGTGGACCCTTGGAGGGTGTACTTGTTTTTCTTTGCAGGACCTTTCCCGATGGAAGCTGTTTCATGAAGGGACTAGGTCATTTGGACCTTCATAGGGGCTTGAATCCCATAGGATGGATTATGTGCCCCATTCATTGGAGGCTTGAGAAGATGAACGTTGCCTTTGGAGGTGCTTGGACAAATTGTGAGGATGACCTTGAGGCCCCTTGTACCTGAACATTGTCTTTTGGAGGCCTAGGGTGTCACACTTGATCCCTTGACGTCACCTCGGATGATGGGGTTGTGGTGGAGTTTTGATGGTTCTATAGGTGATGCGATGCGATTTGATGGAGGGAGATGCATGACTCGACACTCTAGCACATGATGAAATGATACATGGCCTTTGGAGGCCAAATGACTTGCTCTTTGAGGCCCAACGTCTCACTTTTATCCCAACATTTCCCCTCTAGGGCATGGCGTCATCATCATTAGAGATTTATATAATATAAATTCTATTTTTATAAATTGTAAAAAAAAAATTAAGAGGGTCCGCCTCCTTTTAATTTGTTGTTGACATTTTAAAGTGGACAAATTGGTTTTAGGTGAACTTATATAAATAAATGTCACCTCACTTTCATTTTATCATCATGACTTTGAGAATTACATACTCTCTTGGCTGAATTTTTCGCCCTACTTGCACTATTCGATATCTCTCTTCTTTGGTGCATCTTGGATGGAATACTTGTCTATTGGAGGAAAAAGGCTAGCATTATCTCTTGGATGCTTTTTCTTGGCAATTTTGGTGGAATATCTTTTATAAGTAAGAGTTTTTCATGTTATCTCTTGGATTAGGTAAGGAATTTCTGCAATTGTATGCGTTTCTTCTTAATTTCAAGGTTGCGTTGTCAAACCCTTGGAGGAGTATAAAGGAATACACCCTCCATCAAACATCTCTCTTTATTTGTCATTGAAAAGGCTAATTTAAAATGTTGCTACAAAGAGTAAAAAATCTTACACCCTTGTAGATTTATCTTGCAAAGGTTTGTTTACTCTAGGGAGTAAAAATGCTTACACCCCGAGAGGAGTAACAAACCCTAGCTTTACAACAAGAGACTCCATAACCCAATTGATAAGACACTAATCTATTTGCATTGGAGATTGAATATCTATGCAGTGGTAAATGTGATTTCAAGGAGATTGAATTGTTTAAGTTTGGATCTAATTTCTACATGTTATAAGTTTTCTTGTGCCCCAAGTGCATATTAATTTGACAAGTGATTGAACTATTGTAATAAACATTAAGCTACAACCAATAGGGCTGCAACAAATTCATCTTTCTCTTACTCTTTACTCACTTTTCTACCGTTGAAATATACTTGTATTGTTCTGCTAGTTATAAGCTATTTTTTGGATGGTTTACTTGTTGAGTTGTATGGTTGGGTGATTTATTTGTAAAGTTTGCTACAACCATAGGGTT
>JASDQU010186767.1:0-20578 GCA_032191745.1 Picea mariana | reverse complement strand
GCAATTTTTTCTTTGGGGGCCCGCTTTCCCCCAGACCCCCCAATCGGGGGGATAGCCCTCCTGGACCCCACAGAGGGGGTACCCCCCCTATGCACTTCCCCGCGTGGAAGAGTGTACATACTTCTGGGGTGTAAATACTTCATGGGATTATAAACACGGCTGAAAGTAAAAGACCTCTAAATCAGGAAGATAATCAGGCTCCACAACCAACAAAAATAGGAAATGATGTAGTACGACAGGAGCTAGCACAACATCAATGGGTGAAGATGAATGTTGAACCAAGGAAGCCATTTGACATGGAGAATGAGACAATTATATTCAAGCAAGTTAGAGAAGAATTCCTAAAGACAGACATTGCGTCGACATCAACCGTGCAACATATTAAGGAAGTACTAGAGTACGATATGTCTCCATCATTGGATCACACCAAAGGAACACAACCCATGTGACAAGTAAGTACCATTAAGGGTTTTTTGTAATCCTGTGTTAGACTACGAAATGATCCATCCTCTGTTAAAGTATTACAAAATATGCTAGAAAGATGCAACATAGAAGTAGAAGGATACCTAAAACATAAAACAATCAATCACCTACATACAAGGAGAAGAAAAAGTAGGGAATTCAAGTTGAATGCCAACATTGGAGATTTTAACATGGGAGATATCATACTGGATTTAGGATCCAAAGTTAATGTATCACCCAAGAAGACTTGGCAATGTATAGGAGAAGCCACATTAGGATATTCACCTATTCAGCTGAAATTAGAAAATCAACATAGATTTCTACCAATTGGAAGACTAAAAGGAGTAACAATAGACCTGGATGGAGTGCAGACTAAAGACAATTTTGAAGTAATCAAGATAGTGGATGGCACAACACCTTGTACGAAATTACTAGGCTTGGATTGGTTGTTTTATAACCATGCCATAATCAACTTAAATACGTGGAAGGTGACCTTCAAGTCAGGAGAATACAGATTCATCGCACCATTGGACCCATCCGAAGGGGAAAGGTTCATAGAGCCTACTTTCTTGGACCTAGAGGAAATTAACCATTGTATATAACAACTGCATGAGATGAAGATTACATAAATCCAACTGCAGATGGGATACTCAGTTGGTGAAGCATCACCTCATGTTTGTTAGGCTCAGATATAGGCTTAGAAAATTGGCAACAAAGGTTACATGAGGTCTCTAAAAGAATATGTGCAAGAATAGACCACACAGTAAGATGGGTAGGTACAGAGATAAGGGAACCACCTGGCTTCCATGGGGTGAATGACATAGAATCATTCTTAATATGGTAAGAAGATGAAGTATTAGAAAATCAGAGGCTATTATCCCTAGATATAATACTCAAGGAAACATACGTGAGATGGTGGGGTGTGCAAAAAGAAATAGTCAAGAACTGATACCAATGTAAGAAGTCACTGCGCATTAGGTTTGGTAGAGAATAAGGAAGCAACCAAAAACATAAATATGATGGACAACGGGCACCAGTAGAACACTTGGAGAAGTATAGAGCGCTATTTAAAATAAAACCACTAGACAAATGGCCTCAACATTTCATTCACACATTAGAGGGAATCCCAACAAACTAGTATACAGACCAAGAACTACACAAAGGAACTATGAGCTAGACAACATTACAACACAAATTTATAGTCACTTTCTCATTTGAGCATGAGAACCCGAACATAGATGAAACACTTAAACAAATCAAAGGGGTAATATTCATTAAGGAACCAGAAGTTGAACTTATGATAGAAGAACAACAAAAAAAAAGAGAGACAGTGAAATAACTATTTTCATGCTATGATGTGCAGGAAGAAGCACTAGATGAAGATGAACTGTGCGATATTCAGATTGAGGAAGTTGAAGGAGAGAGAGAAGTGGAAGGTCCACCTCTGGAATTAGAAGTAATTGTTGTACTGATCAAGGTGAAGAAAGTCAATATTGGGATAGTTAAGAATCCTAAAATGGCCAACCCTAGAGATTATTGGGATGAGAAAATAGTGGAAAGTATAATAGAGTTATTGTGCGAGTACAATGACCTATTCCCAAGAATGTTCACAGAAATGAAAGGCATAGTAGGAGAGTTAGGAGAAATGAATATATCGCTCAAAGTTGAGGCAAGACCGATCAGACAGTGACCATACAAAATAAACCTGATATATAAGAAAACAGTTGGAGTTGAGATCGATAGGATGTTGGAGGATGGAATCATAGAACCTGTAGAAGAGTCTGAATGGGTAAGCTCGATGGTATTTCAGGAGAAAAAACAAGGGGGGATAAGAATATGTGTCGACTTGAGGAAGTTGAACGATATGTGCCTCCATGACACGTTCCCTACCCCATTCACAAATGAAATCTTGGAGAATGTAGGAGGACATGAATCTTATTCATTCACCGATAGATTCTCAGGATACCATCAGATCATGATAGCACCAAAAGACAGATACAAGACCACTTTTTCCATAGAACGAGGATCCTACCAGTATACACTCATTCCATTTGGACTGAAGAATGCACCAACAATATTCTCCAAAGTAGTCATAGTTTCATTTAAAGAGTTTATCCACCAGTTTCTAAAGGTATATCTGGACGATTGGACAGTCTATAGTCTATTGAAATACCATACAGAGGTCTTACGAATAATTTTATAAAGATGCAGGCAGTGCCAAATATCATTAAATATCAATAAGTGCATCTTAGGAACACCTTTTAGGATACTATTGGGCCATATAGTACACAAGCAAGGATTTCTAGTAGATCTTTCCAAGATTGCAGTAATTGTTAACCTACCACCACCAAAAATAGTTTGTTAATTGAGAGAGACATTGGGACACACATGATACTACAATAAATTTATAAAAAGTAATGCACAGATCACCGCGCCAATGGAGAAATTGGTAAGGAAATACACAAAGTTCTAGTTGAATGAGGACTGTCAGCATAGTCTGGATACCCTGAAAGAGAAGATGGTAACCACATCCATTTTCTTGTCATGCATTCCAAAAGGGGTACATATCACAGGTAACATGTTAGTTCATGTGGAGAAATTTAGGTACTCATACCATGACGTAATGGACATGGACAAGTTCCCAGAGTTTTACAAGAAATTTTACCTACAGATTGTGAGTATAGGACCCTTTGGTGAACCAATCAACCAACCAGTCAAGTGGGAAGCTGGACTGGCCAAAAATAGGATTTTAGGCCTGTTGTACATCGCACACTTTGGAAGGGGCCAATACGCAAACAACTGCGTCAAGAAATTGATGGAAGTCACCCATGAAGGATACATGTGGCTAGAACAAGTCATCTCAATAGACGTAGAGATCATTGCATACATCACAGGGCTTCCATCATAGGGGGAGGAACCCGCGTAGTTCCTTGAGGAAAAAATGAAGGAGAAGGCATTGGCTGAGGAAATGAAGAATAAGTATGGTATGGAAAGGGGGTCGCGTTGAATCATAATCAAGCGTATTAGTGACGTAGCAACAATAATGGCCACAAAAATCATGGCATGCAAATTACTCAAGAAATGTTGCAAGGAGGAAGTCCTTGTTGGGATTGTTGCAGCTGCAACACAGTTTTCAAAGGGCATCACACTCAATTGGGCCCCATATTTGTTGAATCTGTTCCTGGAATACTACCAGGACACGCATGACCTGGGGACAAAATTTCACTATTCATGGCTACTCATCATGATCGCCTTGATCAGATGCAAGGAGCCTAAGTATTTATTCTTTTCCACAAGACCCTATCCTTTCCACGCAATGCAATACCTATCATTGGAGTGCACATCAGACTTGTTGACGGGAAAAAATGATCGTCCTTCAATTGGAAGAACGAGTATGGTCCGGGGTTGTCTAAATAACCCAAGTCGTTTGGTGTAACTCATTCCGACGGGTTTAATGGCTCCGTTAGCCAATCTANACATCTTTTTTACAACCAAATAGTCACCTTCAAATAGCAATATTTACATGACGAAGTGTAGGCAGCTACATGAACTGTTATTTGTCACTTTAAAAGGAAAAAATTGTGTAGGGTTGCCAATAATGACGACTTACTGGGAGAAGCACTTATCTCTACATCCACGACAAGTTCATGTTAGGACTACTTAGAATGATTACAGATCAAAAACAATTGAAGGACATCAAGCATCCCAACAATCATTACACAGTCCAGGTTCAGATATCTTCCTTTTCAAATGAAATCCGGTGATAAATTTTAAAAATGAGAGAAACGATGTTCAAGTCAATGGATCTGATATTGTTGATAGGGCCACTTCTACTAGCAGGCATCCATAGCCTCGGCAGGGATGTCAATTAACCCACTTTGATGCCTCTACCCTATCCAAGAAATTTCAATTCAAAATTAAGGATACTTATGACCAATATCAAAATTTATACCTGACAATTTTCTTGAACCTGACATTGTTTCACTGCCAGTGGGCCTATTCAGTACCCCGACGAAGTTGTCTTGGCATCATGCATGCATTTACCCACTGCCAGTAGACCTTTTCAGTATCCCGACGAGTTTACAAACACTTCCCACAACTCTTGAGAGATTGTTTACAATATGGTATAAATTTAAAGATATTTAGAAGAGTGGGGTGATGCTAAAAATTTCAGTATTTAGAACACTTGTTATTTTACAGCCTTTAATTTTTTGCTTAATCACCTTCATTATGATCTGAAATTAGTTTTTTGATGAAAATAATTTTTCGAGGAAAGGAAGGCATACTTGAGTTGCTTTCTTTAAAAGCAAGGACAATGTAAAAATCTTTAAATATGGTCGTGTCTTCTCATAATTATAAAGTGAGACCAGGAAATCTATTTCAAATAGAAATTTTCTTTAGCTAGTTTGTGTTCAAACAATTCACGGCATTGATGCTCTTGAGAAGACCTTAAAATTTGATGCATTCTGGTTCCCTTCCACGAACTAGAAGGTGACTGTAATATCCCTCGATTGAACCCAATTTCAAATTTAATATAAATATACTTAAGTTGGTGAGCTATTTTGACCTCATTTGGTAATGCACATCATGTGGCATAGTGCATGCATGAACTGCGCAGTAAAATGATGAAATATACAGACCGCAGGATATTGCGTGCAGTAACTAAGGTTTGTGTAGTATGGAGGACAATGAGCCTCGTGTATATGATATGTATTATAGGCTGGTGAGCCAGTTATTATAAGATAGGATGCTTATGTTTTGGTATTAGGTAGGAATGCCTAGATGTCAAGGGCCAATGCGCCTACTTTGTACATGACTCATGATTAATATAAATACACTATTGTGTGTATACCAACCACGATAAAAGATATGGGGCACTAAAATTCACTAGTTAGGGAAAGGGAGGGCCAAAAGTCAAGGGAATATTATATTGATATTCCTAAAACGTAAAGTATAGAGAATTATTTTATCCTAAGTTCTAAAGTTGGAGACAAGTGGACCAAAGTAACTTCCGATATGACAAGTGTCAAGTTGGGGACATGCATTCATATCATGGGGGACTTAGCTCATTTGGGTGATATTTTCCACGGGGTGGGGGGATTTTTCCAGACCAGAGCCTGACCATCATTCTCACCATCACTTTTCACAAAGAGTTCACAGTGATTCCGGTACACACTCAGTTATCCAATCAATGATTCCATGACCATTTTCACTCATGCATTATGTTATCCTTGAGACAACCATTTCACCATTCTGGAACCTGTTCCCATACCTCCTTTTGGTTGGTGTACCTGGTTAGCTTGGAGAGGGATTGGAGAAGCAGGTTTTCAAGCCCGTGAGCAGTTCTCTGAGTGAGAGAATTGTTGGGGATTGATTCCCAAAGGTGTTAAACTGCAGCTACAACACTCTAAGAATTACGGTTTGGCCTGTTGCTAAGGCCCTGGAAGGGAAGTGGGGAAGCCGAGGGACTATTGAGAAGAGAAGGGGCACACTTCCTTGGGTGGGACAGGCATGTGGGGACTGAGAGGTTGTAGGCTGTTAGTTAAGTGAGAAGTTCTCTGAGCAAGAGAATTGTTGGGGATTGATTATCAAAGGTGCTAAACTACAGCTACATCACTCTGAGAATTCTAGTCCGGCCTGTTGCTAAAGCCCTGGAAGGGAAGTGGGGCAGCCAAGGGACTGTTGAGCAGAGAAGGGGCACACTTCCTTGGGTGGGATAGGCATGTTGGGAATGAG
This sequence comes from Picea mariana, assembly GCA_032191745.1. NCBI lineage: Eukaryota > Viridiplantae > Streptophyta > Pinopsida > Pinales > Pinaceae > Picea > Picea mariana. Next base: position 14,380 of record JASDQU010186767.1, on the reverse strand, counting down.
AGGTTGTAGGCTGTTAGTTGAGTGATCACCTGAGACAGAGTCTTTCCTATTGTCCTTGAGCCTTAGCCTAGATAGGAACCCTTTACCGTGGGTGTAGTTCAGTCCTAGCTCGGGGGTGACTCACTGTTGAGAGTGATAAACAGTGTAGTCTATGGCTGGGAGGTTTGTGGATTGTCTATAAGCACTTGGTGACAGTATTTCTAAGATAAGTACCAATTGTATGATAAAATGATACGTTTTTTTGTTATTTACATGCCTATGTTATGATTTTAGCATATATGTGATTATGATTGCTTGTGTGCTTATGGGTAATTTCCTATAAATGTTGCATATCTGTGGTTACTATTATTTCCATATAAAAGTTGTATGTCACAGAAAGAAAATTGTTTTTTCACTTTAAAGCTTCCTCTAGAATGTTGTATATATATGTTTTACCTGCAGGTAGTTTAAAGAGTAAATATAGGTGGCATAACTCAGTTGATTACTGAGAATGTTACCGAATGGTGTCAGATCATGAGTGGTTTCTCTGGAGTGGCGCACTCCAGCCTGAGGTTGGCCAGGGGAATGTTACAAATTGGTATCAGAGATTCAGTTCAACACTAAGATTGGATGGGCCAGAGGGGTTTAGTTGAAGCGAATATTCACAGAAAAGTAACTTCAAAGTGACCATAATTGGAGTCACGGAGTGTCCTTGGAAAAGGTTGGCATACTGGCACGTGTGGTAAATTTTGGCACCGCGTGGGAAAATGTTGGTGTGCTAGTGTGCATGGTAAATTATGGCACCACATGGAAGATTATTATGTGTAGATGCATGCACTAAATTTAACCTTGTGCGATGAACACACACGTAGTAAGGTGCACATGGGGTGCGCAAGTATTTCTTAATGCAGAGGAGTTTGGTTGGTATGCGCATAAGTATGAGTATAAGTTGTGTCGTGAAAATGTATTAAGTAGTGTGCGTAGATAATTGGGCACGATGGAATATGTTGAACTTGACACAGTGCATGCATAGGACGAAAATGCATGTGGAATATCAATGCGAGCGGTATCAAAACTATGCACAATGGGTATTGGCGCACGATGCTGGAGTAGTGCGCGTAAGTAGTCAGTGCGACGAAGAAGAAATTCATAGTAGATTTAGGTGTGTGTAAAAGGATTTTACCTTGTGATATTGCTATGCATGTTAAATATAAATGAACAGGTCGAAGTTTAGTGTGCATGAAGTCGCTTGGAAGGCGATGAGTCTGAGTTTAAATTGCATATTAATAAAAGAAAAAGAAACACACAACTACATCGATGCATTAATTAATTAAAAAGAATTCCGAACTTTAATTTCCTCTAATTTAGACATATGAAAATAAAATATAAGATTACAAGAAAAAATTACTCTAAAAGAGAACAAGATTCATAACATCACCAGTTAGAAATTGTAATAAAACAGTCTAAAATCCATTTCTGTATTTATATAATCGTAATAATTACAAATTACAAAAAGAGGATGACAACAGTTAGCCTGTTGAAAAAGAGTCATTTAAGAACATGCCTATCATCTCTGGTACTCTTTACCTCCACTACCGGTTGTTCCAAATTCGTTGAGACATGACTAAATCCTTTATAGTGGGATTCAGCCTGGCTTATAATCCTAAGTCTATAGTCGGATCTGTGTGGAACTTAGTTGCTAAAATGTGTGCAAGGACCCTTTCCTCCTTACTCGTAGGAAAGTCTAGCATGTTTCTCGAATAACCAGTCTCATTCGACTTAGCCTTGTTCATGTATCCCAGGTTGGGGATATCGAAATGTGTCTTTACAGAGAGAAGGAAGTCGAACAGTTTGGAGATTACTTTGGTTATGGATATGCAAATATCTTTATACTTGGGGAATGGTAATTATAGAACTCCATTTATGAAGTGCAGCTGGATTACATACAAGAGCGTTGGGTTTCCATGCTTGGCCAATCCATTTCGAATGATTATCTTTTGATTTCGTTGCATGACAGCATTCAGTTGATGTCACATGGCTACAAAGTATCGAACAAGTGAAGAAGGGTGATCTGACTAGCCGTTTCCCCCTCCACGAGTGCTGGATTTGACATATTGAGACACGTGATACCACGTCTTAGCGAAAGTGGTTTCGAAAAACCACCGTATTGCTCAAGTTTATCTCTGAAAGCACTGTGCATATGTGTTTTCGAGACTTGGGTCTTATCTAGAATTTCCATGGTGATAACACCAGGAAATCAGGAGAGATAATTATGATGTGTATATAGGATCAAAAGGTGCTTATTCCTATGCAATGTTGGGGTTGTAAAGGGTACCATAGGTTCAGAGATTGTCCTCACAGAGGTGAAAAAAGTAGGGCTTTTCACAATGTACAATGGGCTGAGATAGTAGAGGAAATGGGCAGATATGTGCCAAGGATTTATGTAGCCCTGGGCAATAAGCAAGAAGAGTATCAGTCCCACATGATTGAAGTGGAAGGTATGATCGACAACCAAACCCTTGCTATTTTAATTGATTCAGGAGCTAGTCATAGTTATATAGACCCTAAGATGGTGGAAAGTTTGCAATTGCCAAGAAGCAACCATGGGAAATCCTAGTTGGTGGAACTGGCTATAGGAGCTAGAAGAAACATTAATGAGATGGTTAAGTCATGCCTCATAGACATGAATGGACTGGACACCAAGGCGGATTTGAACATCTTTCCTTTAGGTTCCTATGACTGTCTAATTGGGATGGATTGGTTGGAACAACACCACACTCTCTTAGATTGTCACAAAAAAGTATATAATTGCTGCTTGGATGAGGAAGGGAAACTAAGGAAGGTACAGGGAATTCCTAGGGCAGTAAGCATTAGAGAAATTGTAGCATAGTAGTTGAATAAATGTTACAGAAAAGGATGTCAAATATTTGAGGCTCATTTGTAAGAGACACCTAAAGATAAGGTGCAAAATTTGGAAGATTATGCAGTCCTGGAAGATTTTGAGGATGTGTTCAAGGAGGTACCTGGACTACCCCCAAGGAGAGACATTGATTTCTCTATAAATTTGATGCATGGAGCAGTGCTAGTATCAAATACTCCTTACAGAATGAGAACACCGAAATTGATGGAGTTGCAAATGGAGCTTGAAGAAATTCAGAAGAAGGGGTATATACACCCGAGCATGTCACCTTGGGGATCCCCAGTCTTGTTTGTGAGAAAGAAGGATGGAATACTAAGGTTGTGAATTGACTTCAGAAAGTTGAATAAAGTGATTGTTAAGAAAAAGTATCCTCTACCAAGGATTGATGACCTCTTTGATCAAATGAAGGATTCTCAAAGATTGCACATCCAATCACTTCCTTGCAAAGAAAGGAAGTGAAGTTTCAGTGGACACTGGATTGTGAAAGAAGTTTCCAACACTTGAAACAATTATTGACAAGTTCTCCAATATTAAGGATCATAAAACCAAAAGAAGACTTCATCGTGTGCATTGATGCATGTAATGAAGGACTTGGTGAAGTCCTCATTCAAAATGGGTTTGTCATATGTTACGAATCAAGGAAGTTGAAGGATCATGAAAGAAACTATGCCACTCATGATTTGGAGTTGGCAGCCATAGTGCATGCCTTGAGGAAATGGAGACAGTACCTCAAGGGAAAGAGATTTGAGCTAAGAACAGACCACAATGGTATGAAATATTTATTTGATTAGCCAAATCTAAATGCTAGACAAAGCAGATGGCTATAATTTCTAAGCAAATATGATTTTGATATAAAGCATATCAAAGGGAAGGAGAATAAAGTGGTTGATGCACTCAGCAGGAAGGTGCATGAGTTATATACTTCAGCCATTAGCATGTACCAAACTGATGTTAAAAGAAAAATTCTAGAGGTTTCCAATGTAGAACTGCAATACAGAGAATTGGTAGCAATGCTAAAGCAGGGGAAGATACTTCAGAAGGTTGATGATTATAAGTTGGGAATCGATGGAATACTATTGCATAAGAACAAGATTTTTGTTCCAAATGTCCAGGACTTGAAATGTATGATTTTGCATGAAATGTATAATCTTCCTTATGAAGGGCACCCTGGATATCAAAAAACCATGGCAGTGATCAAGAGCCATTACTTTTGGCTAGGTATGAAGAAAGAGATCACCGAATACAATGCTAGATGTATGGAATGCCAAAAAGTGAAAGCTTAGAATAGAAACCCAGTAGGGTTTTTGCAACCTTTAACCATTCCTAAATGGAAGTGGGAAGTGGTGACAATGGATTTTATTACAGGATTTCCTAGAACTTGAAAGTTGCATGATTTGATCATGGTGGTGGTGGACAAGCTTACGAAAGCTGCCCATTTTATTCCACTGAAAATTGTGCACAAGGTAGTAGAGGTTGCTGGTATTTTCATGATGGAAGTGGCATGATTGCACTGGATTCCTAAAACAATTGTGTCCGATAGAGACCCGAAATTCACCTCGAATTTTTGGAAAGGATTTTTCAAAGGATTCAGAATGAATCTGAACTTTAGTACAACTTATCATCCTGAGAATGATGGATAGATAGAAAGAGTGAATAGGGTGATAGAAGATATACTGAGAATGTATGTGATGGACAAACCATCGAAATGTGAAGACTACCTACACTTGGTAGAATTCACGTACAACAATGGGTATCAGGCATCATTAAAGACGAGCCCATTTTCATGACGGAAGTGGCACGATTGCACTGGATTCCTAAAACAATTGTGTCCGATAGAGACCCGAAATTCACCTCAAATTTATGGAAAGGATTTTTCAAAGGATTCAGAATGAATCTGAACTTTAGTACAACTTATCATCCTGAGTATGATGGATAGACAGAAAAAGTGAATAGGGTGATAGAAGATATACTGAGAATGTATGTGATGGAAAAACCATCGAAATGGGAAGACTACCTACACTTGGTAGAATTCGCGTACAACAATGGGTATCAGGCATCATTAAAGATGAGCCCATTTGAATCACTTTATGACAGAAAGTGAAATAGTCCAGTGAGTTGGGATAATCCAGCTAATAGGACAGTAGTTGGGCCATAGTTACTCAGGGATATGGAGGACCAAATGAAAAAAATTAAGAAGAATTTAAAAGTTGCCCAAGACAGATTGAAAATTTTTGCTGATAGGAACAAAACCCACAGAGAATTCAAAGTGGGTGATCATGTTTTCTTGAAAGTGAAATCTAACAAGATTTCCCTGAAGTTGGGAAGCTGCACCAAGTTGGCACCAAGATTTTGTGGGCCTTTTGAAATCTTGGAGAGGATTGGTCCAGTTGCTTATATGATTGCATTGCCTGCATCTATGTCTGTTCATAATGTCTTCCATGTATCATTGCTAAAGAAATATATACCCAATGCTAATCATGTTATTGATTGGAATGTGATTTAGGTGGAGCAAGAAGGCGCTTTTCAAGTGCATCCATTGCACATTAAGGACCGAAAATTCAAGCAGATCTAGAACCGAGCCATAGGGCTTGTAAAGGTTCAATGGACTTGGTACGGTCTTGAGGATGCTACTTGGGAGCCTAAATATGCAATGTAGACAGAATAATCGCATCTTTTTGAAGATTTTTGAAAACTCTGTTATATATGGGTGTATGATGCACTTAGGAAAATGCATAAATAAGTGGAGGGGATTGTAATATCCCTTGACCGAACCCAATTTCAAATGTAATATAAATATACTTAAGTTGGTGAGTTGTTTTGACCTCATTTGGTAATGCACACCATGTGGCATAGTGTGCACATGAACTGCGCAGTAAAATGATGTAATATGCACATCACAGGATACTGTGCATAGTAACTAAGGTGCATACAGTATGGAGGACAATGAGCCTTGTGTATAAGATATGTATTATAGGTTGGTTAGTCAGTTATTATAAGTTGGGATGCTTATGTTTTGGTATTAGGCCGAAATGCCTAGATGTCAAGGGCCAATGCGCATACTTTGTACATGAATCATGATTAATATAAATACATCGTTACACACAGACTAACCACGATAAAAGAGATGGGGGACTGAACTTCACCAGTTAGGGAAAGGGAGGGCCAAAAGTTAAGGGAATATTATATTGATATTCCTAAAACGTAAAGTATGGATAATTATTTTATCCTAAGTTCTAAAGTTGGATACAAGTGGACCAAAGTAGCTTCCGATATGACAAGTGTCAAGTTGGGGACATGCATTCATATCGTGGGGGACTTAGCTGATTTGGGTGATCTTTTCCACGAGGGAAATTTTTTCCAAACTAGAGCCTGACCATCATTCTCACCATCACTTTTCACAAAGAGTTCACAGTGATTCTGGTACACACTAAGTTATCCATTCAATGATTCCATGACTATTTTCACTCACGCATTCTGGTATCCTTGAGACAATCATTTCACCATTCTGGAAGTTCTTCCCATGCCTCCTTTTGGTTGGTGTACCTGGTTATATTGGAGAGGGATTAAAGAAGTGGGTTGTTAGTGTTATAACCCTAATTTGCACCAGACATGCTTACCTAGCATCAGGCCATCTCAGATTCCTTCTTTGCCAAAACACTGTTGAACAACTCTTTTTAAAAACCTCTTTTATAAAGGCTCACACATCCTACTCCATTACTCCATGCATGTACATGCTAGCTGACCTAAAACAACCTGCGTGTACCTACAAAAGCAAGAAAAAAGGAAAGTTGTCGATGGAACACACACCTTTGGGTGAGTGAACTAAACCTTCCGGCCATGCATGGCCGAGGGTTCGACCGAATACCTAGAATCTTCTAGCCTATAAAAGAAGGGTTAGGGGTCCGATTTGGAAGAGGAGAATCATAGTAGAGAAACTATACCCATTTGCACATTCCCTTTGTCCCAACCCTTTAGCCATCCTTATGCAAGGAGAGATACAGAGCAAAGAAGTTGGAGGATAGTTGAAGAGGAGCCCAGGACCAGGTTCGTGGAGCAATGGCCAGCTTCATCATTGTAAGTTGATTTGTTAAAGTTGATAATAAAGAAATATTTTTCCCGTCCCTCCATATGAGGTGTTCATAGTTTATTGCATACATATTTGAATCTCTAACCCATTAATTTGGAGGTCAAATGCATGTAGAGTTTGTTGTGTATCTTGTGTGAATGTAGGTCAGCCTTGGGAGGAGAGCTACAGTTAGAGATCTATCAAGCAGGAAGAAGGATCAATATCAAACGTCTGAAATAAGGTATGCTCACTTAACTACGTATTTGCTTAAGAATAATGGGGATTAGCTCTGGGACGATGGTAGAAAATAGGATTCTTTAGGTCTTTTCTCCATGCATAATTTAACTCTAAATGGTAGTCTGTAGAGGGATTTCCCACTCAAAACAGTTAGGCCCATAAGAAGTTCTCTAAGTGAGAGAATTGTTGGGGATTGATTCACGAAGGTCTTAAACTGCAGCTACAGTGCTCTAAGAATTCTGGTCTGGCTTGTAGCTGAAGACCTGGAAGGGAAGTGGGGCAGCTGAGGGACTATTGAGAAGAGAAGGGGTACACTTCCTTGGGTGGGACAGGCATGTGGGGAATGAGAGGTTGTAGGTTGTTAGTTGAGTGAGAAGTTCTCTGAGTGAGAGAATTGTTGGGGATTGATTACCGAAGGTGATAAACTGCAGCTACAATGCTCTGAGAATTCTGATCCGGCCTGTTGTTGAAGTCATGGAAGGGAAGTGGGACAGCTGAGGAACTATTGAACAGAGAAGGGGCACACTTCCTTGGGTGGGATAGGCATGTGGGGAATGAGAGGTTGTAGGTTGTTAGTTGAGTGAGCACCTAAGATAGAGTCTTTCCTATTGTCTTTGAGCCTTAGCTTGGATAGGAGCCCTTTACCCTCGGTGGAGTTCAGTCCCATCTTGGGGGTGACTCACTGTTGAGAGTGATGAACAGTGTAGTCTATGGTTGGGAGGTTCGTGGATGGTCTGTAAGAAGTTGGTGATAGTCTTTCTAAGATAACTACCAATTGTATGATAAAATGATATGTTGTTTTGTTATTTACATGCTTATGTTATGATTTTAGCATATATGTGATTATGATTGCTTGTGTGCTTGTGGGTAATTTCCTGTAAATGTTGCATATCTGTGGTTACTGTTATTTCCATATAAAAGTCGTATGTCATAGAAAGAAAATTGATGTTTAACTTTAAAGCTTCCGTTATAATGTTGTATGTGTATGTTTTAGCTGCATGTAGTTTAAAGAGTAAATATAGGTGGCATAACTCAGTTGATTACTGAGAATGTTACCGATTGGTGTCAGAGCATGAGTGGTTTCTCTGGAGTGGTGCCCTCTGGCCTGAGGTTGGCCAAGGGAAAATTACAAATTGGTATCAGAGATTTAGTTCAACACTGAGCTTGGATGGGCTAGAAGGGTTCAGTTGAAGTGAATATTCACATAAAAGTAACTTCAAACTGACCAAAATTGGAGTCATGGAGTATCCTTGGAAAAGGTTGGCATACTGGCATGCATGGTAAATTTTGGCACCACATGGGAAAACATTGGCATGCCAATGTGCATGGTAAATTGTGGCATCACATGAAAGATTATTATGTGTAGATGCATGCGCTGAATTTAACCTTGCACGATGAGCACCCACATAGTAAGGTGCACATGGGGTGCGCAAGTATTGATTAACGCAAAGGATTTTGGTTGGTACGTGCATATGTATGAGTATAAGTTGTGTCGCGATAGTGTATTAAGTAGTGTGTGCAGATAATTGGGCCCAATGGAATATGTTGAACTTGACATGGTGCATGCATAAGACGAAAATGCATGTGGAATATTGGTGTGCGGTATCAAAATTGTGCGCAGTGGGTATTTGCGCACGATGTTGGAGTAGTGCGCGTAAGTCGTGGGTGCGACGAAGAAGAAATGCATAGTAGATTTAGGTGCGCATAAAAGCATTTTACCTTGTGATATTGCTATGCACATTAAATATAAATCAACAGGTCGAAGTTTAGTGTGCGCGAAGTCCCTTGGAAGGCAATGAGTCTGATTTTAAATTGCATATTAATAAAAGAAAAATAAACACACAACTGCATCGATGCATTAATTAATTAAAAATAATTCCGAACTTTAATTTCCTCTGATTTAGATAGATGAAAATAAAATATAAGATTACAAGAAAAACTTATTATAAAAGAAAACAAGATTCAAAACATCACCAGTTAGAAATTGTAATAAAACAGTCTAAAATCCATTTATGTATTTATATAATCATAATAATTACAAATTACAAAAAGAGGATGACAACAGTTAGCATGTTGAAAAAGGGTCATTTAAGAACATGCCTATCATCTCTGGTACTCTTTACCTCCACCACTGATTGTTCAAAATTCACTGAGACATGCTTATTTTAGTTGAAGACTTACTTCAACTTAGTGATATCCGCCTTCAAAGAAGTGTCTAACTAGACCGGTTGATTCTCTCCAACACTTTCAGCCACTTCAACCGTAGATTCCTCCTTATTCTGCTGCTTGCTCCTTTTCTTCTTAGAGGATGGCTTGTTGATGACTAAATCCTTTATAGTGGGATTCAACCTAGATTCCAATCGTGAGTCTATAGTTGGCTTTGTGTGGAACTTAGTTGCTAAAATATGTGCAAGGACCCTTTCCTCCTTACTCGCAGGAAAGTCTATCATATTGCTCGAATAACCAGTCTCACTTGACTTAGCCTTGTTCATGTATCCCAGGTTGGGGATATCAAAATGTGTCTTTATAGAGAGCAGGAAGTGTTGGCCCTTGACCAAGTTTTGAAGAATACTTGGTCATATTTGATTGTTTTTGGGACTTCAATAGCTTGACAAAGACGGAGCGCAATGCGAAGAGGAAATTAGGGAAACTAAACCTATTTTTGGGTAACTTTATGGTTTTTTGTTAATGTAACGGGAAAGGGATGTCGACCCGTGGGTTCACCTATGTTTAGGCCCATTTTTGTAATCTATAAATATATACTTAGGAAATGTAAGAAGAGAGAGAGTAGTACATCTATGTGATGTATAGTTGATAGCTTAGTGCCAGGAACTAGATTTGTGTGATCAGATGTGTCTTGTAAATGCTCTATGCATGATTGTAAGAAGCTCACAAGTTGTTTTGTGCTGAAGTGCAAGGAAGAAGGGTCTAGCAAGCTGCGTAAATCTTCTGTCCTGTGTGAAGCAAGGATTGTTGAAGCTCTGTGTTGTAACTACTTGACTGAGATAATAAAGAAGAAGATCTTGTGGACGTAGCCCCAAGGTGGGGGTGAACCACAGTAACTTTGTGTATTGTGCTTTGTGCTTCGACCTAATGTGTTTATATCCTTCCTGGCTAAGTGCTTGATGTGATTAAATAGATTTAGTTATGCTTTGTGCTTCTGAGATAGAAATGAATGTTAGATATGATATGTAAGATGCTTAGTGATTGATCTGTTGAACCTGATCTATCTTGTTGTGGCTAAGTGTTGAATTATCTTAGATCTAAGTACTCACTGCGATACTCTATGCTATCTGTGAAGTGTTGTAAGGGTTGAATATTGATGGATAAACCATGCTAGATGATTGCTAAGTGCTATAATCACAGATCGATGTCCTAGCTAAGGTTGCAGATATTTGAGTCCTACAACCACCCCCGCCTCTACCTCGGGTGAGGCTTCATATACTTCGCAGGTGTTGCCAAAAGGGCTGGTAGTTAGGGTTTTGTTGGTGCGCTCTTGAGCGTTGAATCATGGGTCTGCCATTGTGCTAACAAATGGTTCCATTGTTGGGACTTGAATCTGTGTAATGGAATGTCAAGGTGGTTTCCATCGAAGACAAAGATTCAAAAGTGGATAGAGGATCAAGAGAAGGACTTCACTGAAGCCCAGAACAAGAACCCTAAACTGAGTGCTGAAGATTGGCTACAAAAATACATCTTCTCCGACATTCACAAGATCTTCTTTGGAGGAATACACCAGGAGTTGTTTGAGTGGTTGTCTAGGTTACCCAATACCCAGTTCGATATCAGATCTAGACCTCTTGTGGGTTGGACACCAGTGTTGATCCAGAAATTCAAGAGAGTCAACAACACTGTATCCATAGTTGTAGATCACTGGTTTGATAGTATCATCAGAGAGTATATCACCAAATTTTTTGTTGACAAAAGAGAATCATATAGTCAGGCTGAGAGATACTTATTCAAGGGACCTAGAGGAAATTTTTTGCAATTTCTGAAGCTAAGAATCAAGATGCTCCTGCATGAAAAACACATCCTAAAGATACAGTAGATCGGATGGATCTGAGAAGGCTAATGTTCATAAATTCAGACATCAACAATGACATAGAAGTAGGAAATACATGCAATGGGAAAGTATTATGAGGGGGTCACCTTGAGAACTTGTTTAATAAAAACTATGGAGAAGAGGTTTTCTACAGTGGAGAGGAGGTAGATTTGACCGACGAAGAGCATTCAGAGCCCACTAGAACAGAAGAAGGGGAAGCTGAAGAACTGTGCCAAAGTGAGATAGAAACCTCAAGAACTGCACAGACTATTGAAGTAAGTAACATTAATCCTCTTGTTGTCCCAATAATACCTAGTAGTCAGAACAGTCAGAACCACCAGAGTCCTCAGAGCACTGTTACTGGTAGCTCAACATCTATTCAAACAAGAAACCTAGTCAGTTCTATGGAAGATGAAATGAGACTCCCTATCTTTAGAGGAGATGGATCTGAAGATCCATATCAACATTGGTTTCTGTGTGAAGCTGTATGGAATATTAAGAGTATCATCGACGAATCTATCAAGAGGACCTAGTTCAACACTACACTAAGGGACCACGCACTGAGCTGGTAAATGAAACTTGTCCAAAAGACTGGCATAGCCTAAGTGCCTGAATGAGATCAAGAATGAGTTGATTGCAGAGTTTAATAAACCTAAGTCAGAGTCACAATGTATTACAGAACTAAAAGATATTAAATAAAGGGTAGCAGAACCTGTTTTGGAGTTCGATAAGAGATTCAAGACCTTAACAGGCCGATTAAATTTTCATATCCCTGATGAACATAACAAAGAATGGTTCATCGCGGTGTTGTTATCACACATCAGAGTCCCTCTGATGCAGTAGAAGATTGCATCACAGGCAGAAGATTTGGAGATCACCATGAAGCTTGAATCAACACCGATGGGATAATCTAGCTCAGGCATTAGCCAGATCATGAGCCAGCTGACTATTTTGTCTTTACAGGTCGAGAATATGAAGAAATATAAGGGAAAAGACAAAAAGGAATATATCTGGTGTGTAAGATGCATATCTGAAGGCCATGATAAGGAACATTGTCCCTTATTTCATGAGTACTTGGCCTGAGGGGAATCGAGCCCCTTGAAGCAAGTTAACCTACCCTGGTGCGATGTATGCAGAAATAGGCATCGCCCAGGTGAGTGCTACTACATGCAGAAGTCTGTTCAGACACCCACAAACTTGTATTGTACATTCTGTAAATTAGTGGGGCATGATGATTGAGATTGTAGAGCTTATGATCTCATGCATGAAAGGTCGAGGGACATATACAAGATTCAAGGAAAAGTATAGAAAGAATGAAACACTCCACAGTACAACTCTCCAGGGAGAGAAAACTTCAATCCTCACGGTGGATACAGAGGGCGAGGACGAGGAGGAGGTATGGGTCGAGGCTGAGGACAAATAATCTGTTACAAATGCGCACAACTAGGACATTTAGAAAGGGATTGTCAGAATCCTTACACAACCTATAGTTACTGTAACTCCTTCGAGCATGTCATAGAGGAATGCCCTTTGATATTGGCTAAACTTCAAGAAAGACGAGGATCTCAGCAAAACCCACAAATCCAATTAATCAAAGTAGAACCTCGCGAAGCTGATCCTAGATTCGTTGTTATTACAAGAGGAGGCACTGCTATGGGACAGGATAGAGCGACCAAAGAGAAGATTGCATAAGACTCAGGAGTCAGAAAAGCTATAGAAAAGACCCAGATTTTTGATGCAAAGAAAGAAAGGCAAATATTTGAGGAGGCAAGGCAAGAATTCAAAGAAGATCAAGGGTCTTCTTCAAAAACACAACCAGAAATAAGACAATATGAAATGCCTCATGCATTCGATCAGTCTGCTTCGCACAGAGGGGGGAAAGAGGTAAGTAAACTTGTTAGTTTCTTATATATGTTTGTAGACCTGCTTAAAGATGGGAAAGCTATACATGAACTGCAAAATCTAGTTAAACAATATGAGCTAGGAAAGATAGATCCCCTATTGAATAGGGTAGTACACCAAATTGGTAAGAGGAGAAGGAAAAATAAGGAATTACACTTGACTGATCAGATAGGAGAGTATGAGGTAGACTATGTGGTCCTCGACTTAGGGTCGAAGGTCATTGTCATGATGAAGCAAACTTGGGCACTGATGGGAAAACCCAAGCCGATATATTCCCCTATCAGGCTTCTCATGGTTAATCAGCAAGCTGTCAACCCATTTGGACGATTAGAGCATGTCACAGTGGACATCGACAGAGTAAGAACCTTTGCAAATTTTGAAGTAATTCAAATTGTTGATGATAGTTGCCCTTACCCTGCATTACTAGGAATTGATTGGGCCTTCGAAAATTCCACTATTGTTGATCTAAAGAAAAGTCACATGACAATTGAGAGAGCTTTCCTTAGAGTCATTTCACCTTTAGATCCAGATGAGGACCCACGATATACAGAACCTATCAGAGAAGAAGATGGTGCATTTGAACTGGAAAACATCTACAAATTAACAGTCGGACAACAAGATTATATCAACCCTACTGCCAATGGAAACCTAAGTTGGCGAAGTGACAACATGTGCTCATCAGATTCAGAAGAAGCATCAAAGAACTGGTAGAACCAGATGTATGAACTATCCACAAGAAGATGTGCTTGACTGATCAGAGAAGTTCGCTGGATTGGTACAACCATAAGTAACTTACCTACCTTTGATGGTTTGAATCCCCTAGAATCCTTCTTGATGGAATTTGAAGCAATTGCACCAGCACAAAAGAGGTTGTTGGCTATGGATGAGGCCCTGAAAGCCACACCATCAAGATGGTGGGGGACACATAAAAGAAATATTACAAACTGGACACAATGTTGAACCTTGATGACAACGTAGTTTTTAGCACAAGTAGGAAGCTGCAAAGTATGGTACACGGGTCGAATCTGCCCAAAGGACCATATACAAAGTTGTGAAGAGGCCTGGAGTGACATTACTAGAGAACAATGGGTACACAGATTCGTCAATACGCTGGATACCACCCCGATTATGTTGGTTGTGGAGCCTGATTATCTTCCTGATTCAGAGGTCCTTGCTTTCAGCCGTGTTTATACTCCATGAAGTATTTACACCCCAGAAGTATGTACACTTTTCC
>JASDQU010186766.1:0-14206 GCA_032191745.1 Picea mariana | reverse complement strand
TTCTATTTCCGGTTAAGGAATTAGGATTGTTGACTAATCTAGGTCATTGGGTCAGGGTTTTGGATGTCGTTGGCTCCTATATGTATATTGTATTGTAAACAATGTATCACTATGAATGAATATAGAATATGTTGGTTTTCCCAGTTTGGGTTTCCAGGGGAAAAATCTCTGTGTAATGTTAGTATTTTCCATTGTATCTTTTCTATTCTTTTACTATAAATCTATTTGCAGTAAATAATTGTACAAGGTTAAAATCTACAAGTAGTTCATAGAATTTGTTGGTTTCCCGGACAATGTCTTCCTTAAATGAAATGATTTGTGTTAGAGTTATAAATAATGTCCCACCAGCTCCGCCCCTAGATGGACTTTCCTGTGAAGCTCCATCAAAGAAATCCCAAGGAATGGACTTGTTAATTTCCATTTCCTTGGATCTATGAAAATTAAGTTTATCATGAGATTTTGGGTATACATTAAGGATATTTAATGCTTGGAAATCACATTTTAAAGAGAAAGTATCTATGTTTTCAAACAATTTCAGATTTCGGGCCATCCAAACTACCCATGCAATGTTTAAGGGGAGGGCTCTAACATGTTTTAAGGCCTTGTTGTCACACCAATTCTGAAAGGCTACTTCAATACTTTTTCCTACCTAGACATTTTGCTGCCCTACCGACCTTTCCACTTCCTTCCAAACTTGTAATGTAAGAGGGCAGGTCACGAAGAGATGAACATGTGTTCTTCTGCATGTTGACATAGACTACACCATCTAGACCCAACATAAAAGATAATATCCCAAATAGTAGCCTTGTTGTTCAAGATCAACCACCTAAAGATTTTTATTTTTATTTTGAAGGACTCTTAAGTTTCCATATACCTTTCCACCACCACACACGTATATCCTCTCTACCCTCCTTAGATTAAAATAAATATATGCTAATATTTATTTCTAATAATAATTTAAGAACTAAACAATCTAAAAACATATTTGTAATCTTAAATAATATAATACTCTTCCCTATGATCTATGGATGAACCATTGACCCTAATTATAGGGCCTAATTTGGTGGGGACAATGATTGAGGCCCAACAATCTCTACAATATATCTGTCAGGGACTTGAGTTAACCACCTCTTCGTAAACACAATACTCATCCACTGGAGTTAACCACCAACCTTAAATTTATATAAATTATTTATATAAAAAATTATTTCCATTATTACATTTATTTATTTTCCTTACATCTTTTCGAAAATTTCTTAAATATATCGTACATGTTAATTTTCACTTTATTTACTTTGTTTGTTTTGAACGAAATGCTTATTGTTATTCGCATAATCTTTGTTTCCATGAAAAATTGCACTTTATATATATTTGATATAAATTGTTCGATTACATTCAAGTCCCTACAAACTGATTGCAATATAGTTGTTGGTTTAATGAACTGCTCTTCCCTACTACCTGCGTTGTTGACCCAAGGTTCATATCTTTAAGGGTACCAACAAGGCTTAAAACTATTGGCCCTTCTGGTAAACCAAAAGGCAACTCAATACACAGAATACACTGTGCAGTCTCACTCAAGATAGCTTTAAATGGGTGGCTACAAGACTCAGGTGTTTACAGCCTAGGATTGAGTATGAGATATGGGATTTGTATTATGAGCCAATTATTATAACTTGTGTTACGAACTACTGTTATTCTCTTTTATATTTTAACCTTCATGGCATCTTTTCTTGATATCCCAACAACAATTAACCAAGCAATATAATAACTCATTCATTCATTACACACAGTGTTTAACTACTAAAAGTATGACAAAGATATGCATGCATTCATCACATTACACAAATATTATCGTGGTTCACCCCCTCCTGGGCTACGCCCACAAAGATTTGGCTCTTGGCTCTCCTATTATGGTAGTTCTACAATCTCATGCCTTGCACTTACAACTCCCCTCAGATGGGTAAGATCTATATGAGGCGAACTAGATCACACCAGGCTCCTCGACCTGCTATCTAATCCTCAAGATCTACCTTTTCTCCTCCGCTCTAGTTCAATCACTTTTCAAAAATAGTTCATCTATTAAAAACATTACATAACCGAACCTCCCTATGATACCTGCGTATCTATATTTATATCTATCGGGCTCTTCAGCCATTTACACAAAACCTTACAAAAACCCTAACCCTACTATCATTAGGTCTTCCTTCTCTGCATGTGTGCTTTGCTTCCTTCCAGCTATCGCCTCCTTCTTGCATGAGCGTGTGCTGTGCTCCTTACTAGTTGTCACTTTTCTCTTGCACGCTTTCTTTCCCACGATTTCTCTTCCAGCTGTCATTCTTCTTTGTGCACGCTTTCTTTCCCACTTTAGCTTGCTGCCAACAGGCCCCCAACACTGACATATGACTCGTCCCGAGTCACCTAATTTTGTTGAGCTGCCTCAATCTCCTCGGTGATCGTTTGGAACTTTTCCCTCATATCTGCTACTTTTATCAGTGCTTGTGTGGTCTTTTCCTTAATGGTATCCACTACCTGAACTTCCACTTTGTCGCTCAGTAATCCTACACATTCTCTCTGTGTCTGTTCCATCTGTGCTCTAGCTGCTTCTGCTTGTGCGAGTACTTCTCTTACCAGTTCCTGTACTGGTTCTATTTGAGCCTAATGCTCATGTTTCTGTGTTTGCGCAGTGATAAGTTCTGCTTGCGTCTTCTTCATCTCTTGCGTCCCCTTAACGTGTTATGGGATTGGTATGGTCTTTTGCCTCTGTTTGAGTTCTTGGATCACTGCATTGATCTTTCCTCTTCCTTGTCCCAGCGTTGAACCTATGGATCCTCCTCCAGTCTTGTCCAAAGTTGCACTGCTTTCTCGAGCAAGTAAGTTGTCGTGCTAACTTGTTTCTCCATCTCTTGTATTTGTGTTGTTGCTGCCTAAATCCTTTGCTCCTTTACTGTCGGTGCAGTCGTTGGTGTCAGTTGTTCTGGGAGATCCTCGATCTCCTTTTGGTATCGAGCAATTTCCTGCACAATCTGGTCGATCTTTTCTGCGGCTGGGAGTTCGTTTCCTTGCGCAGTGCTTGGAATTTTTCCAAAGATTTCTCCCACTCTTCGTTCCAATTCATTCTTGCGTTCTGTCTCCTCTTGAGTTTCAGATTTGGCCTGCTCACAATCTTTTTCCAGTGCTTCCCGCTGCTTTGTTGTTTTTTTGTTCTGCGCCGAACCTTATGCATAGTAACCGCTTACATTGGTACCAATTTGTGATAGTCTCCTTGTATGAGCCCCACCATCTTGCGGGTGTGGCCTTGAGTTCTAAGTCCAGTGCTAGTAGCCTCTGGTTCTCTAATACTTCATCTTCATATTGTGTCAAGAATGTTTCCAAATCATTTAGTCCGTGGAAACTGGGTGGTTCTTTGATTTCTATGCCTATCCACCGTACTGCGTGGTCTATTCTTGCACATATTCTCGTGGATACTTTGTGTAGTCTCTGCTGCTAGTTTTCTAACCTGGTGTCTGAATCTGTTGCACATTAAGTAATGTTGCGCCAACTGAGTACCCTGTCTGCAGTTGGTTTTACGTAATCCTCCTCACGCGCAGTTGTTTTGTACAACTGGCCAATCTCCTCTAAGTCCAGGCAAGTGGGTTCTACGAACCTTTCCTCTTCTGATGGATCTAGTGGTGCTATGACCCTGTAATCTCTAGATTCAAATGTCATTTTCCTTGTCTTCAAGTTAATTATGGTCTGGTTGTCAAACGCCCAATCCAGACCGAGTAGTGTCGGGTACGGTGTTGTGCTATCTACTATTTCGATGACTTCAAATTCTGTTTTAGTGCACACTCCATCAAGATCTATTGTTACTCCTTTCAGTCTCCCTATTGGTAGAACCCTATGTTGGTTTGCTAGTTTTAATTGGACATTTGAATATCCCAATGTTGGCTCTCCCATGCATTGCCATGTTTTCTTGGGTAGCACATTCACTTTGGATCCTAGGTCCAATATGATGTCTCCCATATTGAAATCCCCAATGTTAGCATTCAGTCTAAATTCCGTACGTGTTCTTCTTCTTGTGTGTAGATGATTGGAAATTTTCGGTTCTAGCTTTTGTTCCGTCTCGTTGCTACATTTCTCTAGGATGTTTTGCAATATTTTCACAGATGAAGGATCACTTAACATTTTTATGCATGATTGCAAAAAATCTTTGATAGTACTTATTTGTCCCTTGGGTGGTATTCCGTTGGTGTGATCCAATGATGGCGGCATTTTGTATTCTGGGGCTTCATGAGCTGGTTGTGCAGTGGAAGTCGATGTTGTGTCCACCTTCTGAAATTCTTGTCTGGCTTCCTTAAAAGTCTCCTTTTCTTTGGGCATGTCGAACCACTTCCTTGGTTTGATGTTCTTCTTTACCCGTTGGTTCTGTGCGGGTTCCTGTCAGACTACGTCGTTATCTTTTTTCGTTTCTCCACGAGTGACTATATTGATGTTTCGTCCATCCTCCCTTGCTTCGACTGAAATCCATTGAACATTTTGATTGTTCTGGTTCCTCTTTTCCTGGATCTTTACTAATAGTGTCGGACATTCCTCTGTCTCATGATCTGATGCACGATAATACATACAATTCGTTCGCGGCAGTGGGCATTCTCGTGCATAATGTCTCGGTTGTTGACAGTTGTGACATGTGACTAGTCCTCTGCCACGTCTGAAACCTCCTCTGGTTTGTCCTCCTCCTCGATAACCTGCTCAGTCCCCTCTCGGGGCATTGTACTGTGGTGCCTGATTATACTGCGTGGTATTATACTGGGGTTGCGTCGGGTTGTACTGCGGCTGTGCGTTATTGTATGGTTGTTGCGAAGTATTGTACTGCTGCTGTGTAGTGTTGTATGGAGTTAGGGCTTGATTGAGTTGTGGCGTTGCTTGCCCAGTCATCATTTTGGCTTGTACCCTGTATGTGTCTGATGTTCTTTCCTGCATCAGCTCCATAGTTATGCAATCTTTGTCGTTGTGGCCTACCGGCTTACAAAAGGTGCAATAAGAATTCTTTGGGACTATCTGGTACTTCTGCATCATCGTGCAGTGATAAGGGTCGTGACCCAGTTTCTTTCATGTTTCGCACCATAATCCTCCCCGTGGTAGCGGGTTTGGCATGCCTGTTTCCATATACTGCGTGAATGATGGACATTCGTTCTTGTGGTGTCCTTCCGTCCTGCATGTGGTGCACCAAACAACTTCCCGTTTGTCCTTGTTCTTATTATGGTTCAACTGAAATGTTAGGTTCTTCACATCCTCCTTCAATTCTTCAATAGCTGGGTTCGTCTGCTGGTACTGGTTCTCTTCTAGCTGCAAGGTTGCCTATAGAGCCTCGGCCTACATCTGAAACTTCTACTGTCGTAAGGGATATTTTAGGTGTGGGAGTAGTGAGTTGACAAACAGGTGCTGGTGTTGCATCTCGGTCATAAGGTATTTTAACTTCCCCTTCAGTCGCTTGAATCTCTGGTCAATCTCCCATATAGAATCTCCTGGTTTCTGTCTTATCTCGATCATCTCGTTCATGTATTGATCCTCTGAGCTCAGCTTCTAGAACTCATTAATCAATAGCTTCTTAATGTCAGCCAGTGTCCTCGTCGTCCCAGGGGCACTGTTCCTGTCTAGACTCATGTACCAGTCTAGTGCGCGGTCTCTTAGGGTGATCGCTAGCTACGCAAGTTTGGTATCTTCATTAGTGATCTGTTTTGCCTCCCAGATCTTTGCACATATGAACAAATGCTTCTCAGGATATTTTGTTGCTTCTCCTCGAAATTCTGGTAATTTGATAGTGGGATCGTGTCCTGCCATTCTAAATACTGAACTACTACCTCTGCCGCGCGATGTAGATACTTGACTAGTGCCACATGAACTGGCTCCTCCAGTTGTTACTCTTGCGGTAGATGTACTTCTTGTTGTTAGACTTCCTCCAAACTTCGGATGTCTAAACAATGGTGTTCTCTTTGGTGTATTGGTTGCACATGGGTTTATGGGTTCCACACTGACATTAATATGGAAAGGATGGTTATCTTCTCCTCCCATTCTTGGGCCTCTTGTTTTCTGCTCATAGGTTGCATGCATGATTTCCTCAATCTGATCCACAGCCCGAAGATCCTCTACCTCTTCCTCATCATTTTCCAAGCCCTCCCTCGCGGCTACGACTCTCTTCTTGGTATTCACCTTGTATTGGTAGGGTACTCCTCTATGCATTGTTCCTGATGATGCCAAGATCCACTCAAGCTGGTCATCATCCATCAAGATCGCGTCCAAGAATTCCTACTCCTTCTTGCCTTTATCCTCACCTTCGTCCATCTATCCTCTCTTTGTCAATGCTTCCCCCCTTCCCCCCTTCCCCCATGCATGCAGGGAAGTCTAGTTGTCTGATTCCATTGTCATTACCCTTTTGTTATATAGCAATATTTTAATAGAAGTATACAGTGATCGAATGTACCTTCCACGGATTTCGTGTAGAAATTTGTTCTTTGTTGCGTTGTATGACTTTGTTGTGTCGATTGCAAACTCTGTGATGAAGCCTACCACAATACTGTCAAGCCAAAAGTTGACTGCGCGGGTGAATTTGTTGTCCACCTACTGTAACTGCTCAACCTGTACTAGGGTCCAATCTAGCTGTCAGATCCGGTTCGTCGCGTGGTTATCTTTAAACCTTAGTATCCACTCATGCAGTAGGTGGGGAAAATCATAGAAAAAGACTTCGTGTAAATCCGTAAACACGTATTTATCCAGATACTTGCGAGGTGTGATGCTAGGGTTTCTATTGTCTTTCTGAGAAAACTCTATCTCTTTGGTTCTCAACCAGCCTTCAATTTCTTCTTTCGTGGGGTTCCACGGTCTCAACATTCCTTTCTAATGGCTCAACGGTCTTCTGGTTTCACTCATTCTTTTATCATGCATTCTATCTCATCTACTCATTCCTCTCTGTTCCTTTTAACACGACAACATAACCATTTGCTGGTTTAATGAACTACTCTTCCTTACTGCCTGCGTTGTTGATCCAGGGTTCATATCTTTAAGGGTACCAACAAAGCCTAAAACTATCGACCCTTCTGGTAAACCAGAAGGAAACACAGTACACAGAATGCACTGTGCAGTCTCACCCGAGATAGCTTTAAATGGGTGGCTACAAGACTTGGGTGTTTACAGCCTAGGATTGAGTATGAGATATGGGATCTGTATTCTGAGCCATTTATTATAACTTGTGTTACAAACTACTGTTATTCTCTTTTATATTTTAACCTTCATGGTATCTTTTCTTGATATCCCAACAATAATTAACCAAGCAATATAATAACTCATTCATTCATTACACACAATGTTTAACTACTAAAAGTATGACAAAGATATGCATGCATTCATCACATTACACAAATATTACCGTTGTTCACCCCCTCCTGGGCTACGTCCACAAAGATTTGGCTCTTGGCTCTCCTATTATGGTAGTTCTACAATCTCATGCCATGCGCTTACAACTCCCCTCAGATGGGTAAGATCTATATGGGGTGAACTAGATCGCACCAGGCTCCTTGGCCTGCGGCCTAATCCTCAAGATCTACCTTCTCTCCTTCGCTCTAGTTCAATGGCTTTTCAAAAATAGTTCATCTATTAAAAACATTACATAAAAACTGAACCGAACCTCCCTATGATACCTGCGTATCTATATTTATATCTATCGAGATCTTCATCCATTTACACAAAACCTTACAAAAGCCCTAACCCTACCATCGTTAGGTCTTCCTTCTCTACATGCGTGCTTTGCTTCCTTCCAGCTGTCGCCTCCTTCTTGCATGCGCGCGTGCTATGCTTCTTACCAGTTGTCATTTTCCTCTTGCACGCTTTCTTTCCCACGATTTCTCTTCCAGCTGTCATTCTTCTTTGTGCACGCTTTCTTTCCTACTTCGGCCTGCTGCCAACAATAGCCAATCATAAATGAATTCCCTCCCCAAAATAAACATGAAAAAATCCCCAACACCAGCTAATTAAAACACTCTTCCAAGGGAAAAAAGCGCTGTCACTTCCAGACATAATCAATAACAAAAAAAAGATATTAAACAAGGAGATAAATTATAACAATCCCTCATGTAGAACGACCATCCACCAGAAAACTTCCAGGAGAATACTAATATAGGTTTAAGAACATATGTGGCCCCTCATGTTCCTCAACGCACCGGTAATAGATGAGCTTCCCTGGATCCCTTTTAAGTGCTTGCTTTGAGAGGCTGTCTGTCATGTGGTTATCCTCTCTGTAAACGTGGGAGAATGAAATCTTTTGGAAAGAGGTGATTAGAGCATTTATATTGTCTTTCTAGCAGTCCGGGGTGATGACTTGAAGCTGACCTTTACCTTGGAGCCAATCTATAATTATTTTTGAGTCTCCCATTACATGAAGCGACTGTATAGACAACCGAGAGGCCAATGAGAGCAAAGCCCAAGCCCCAAGCAGTTCTTCTCGAGTGTTTGTGCCTAGACCGCAATTTAGAAGCCACTTATACCTGCAAAGTTCACTTACCTTAATAACACCGACGGCTCCACTATTAGTTCCCGTAGAAACGACCGCACCATCAAACCAACCAATGTTTCCACTCCAGTCAGTCTGAGAGGGCTCCGATCTTCTGATCACGACTTTCGTTGCCTAGATGTGATCCCGTAAAAAAGAAAGAGTAAGATGAATTACCTTCATTATAGAGGGTTTACTGTTTTCAAAAAGCGCTAGGTTACGTTCCTTCCAAGTGAACCAACAAATTAGCGCTGGTAAGGTGGGAACATCCTTGTTCGATTCTTTCCACTATTTGAAACATTCATCCATAGTTAAATTTGTGCCAGTCCAGTTGCCCGAGAAATTGATGGCTGTTTTTATCTTCCTCCAGACGTTTACTGTGAAGGCACATTCCATGAACAAATGTTAGGTAGTTTCTGCCTGTTTTTTACATAAAGGACAAATGCCAAGGCCACTAAAACCTCTGCGCTGCAAAATCTCCCATGAGAGGATTTTGTTCTCCACCATTAGCCAATTAAAAAGCTTGAGTTTTAGGGGACAATCCCAGTCCTACAGAGCCTTTCTCCAACCATCTAACTTCAAGTTCCAGATCAGTTTTTCGGATGCCATGTAAACATTCTTAACAGAGATGTAGCCCGATGAGTCTCCCCCTATCCATTTGAGAATATTCGGTCTGTCCTGCAAGTGTACACCATTGTTGATGAAAGCGCAGCGGAAATGCGACCATTCAATAGATAATTGCCCGGTCAAATCCAAGTCATCGCTGGTTTTCCAGTTTTATGTAATTCTCCCTGCCTGCATATCCGCCTGTGCCTGAAATAAGAAGTGTATCCCTTTCTTGTTGATGGCGGCAATCAACTCATCCGAAAGTAGAGCGCCATTTCCCATGCCCAACGTACAATCTTTTCCAATCTCAATAGAGTAACCATTTCTCGGGCTCCACGCGATCCAATGCATGAGGAGATGGAGAGATTTAAGTAGGTACCTTCAGGTATGAGAACCTCTTTCTTTTTTAATGTCCACTGTGCGAAGCCATCGAACAACTGAGATAAAGGGTAGATATTTTGTTTTAATCATCCGATGCCATAGTCCCTCCTTCATGAGAACCCTCCAAAGGCTGTTGGCAACCATAGCTCTATTGAACCCCATCCCCCGAGGTGCTTGGGCTTGGCAATCAGTTGCCAATTGCAGAGATGCATGCTCTTTTTTCTTTTCCGACATCCCGACCATAGAAAACAAAAGATAAGTTGGTGAATTTGTTTGAAAGTAGAAGTGGGCATATTTGCCAGCACCAACCAATAGATGGGTTGGCTCTCTAGAACCGCTTTTGTCAATACTAGTCGCCCCCCCAATGACAACCATCGCGAGCACCAGTGGTTGGTTCTCTTTTCGTATTTCTCCAACAGCCAAATCCAGTCAGCTGATCTATACCTGTCAACTTTTAAAAAGAACCCAAGGTATTTAAACCCCTCTGATAAAGCACAAAAATTATACAAAAGGAAAGAAGACACAGAGTCCAGAACATAAGAATTAATACCTTGTTGAAGGAATGTGGATTTTTGTGGATTGATCCGAAGCCCGAAGGCATTACAAAAAATCTTTAATATTCTGCTTATCTTCTTCCACTCTGCAATAGTGGTTGTTATCATTATGAGAATGTCATCAACGAATAGAAGGTGGAGAACTTGGATCAATCTCGAAACTTTAATACCAGTCAAGAGACCTAGTTCTTTGTTGCGATTTAAAGCCAAGCTCAAACCCTCCATAACAAGGATAAAGAGTAGCGACGATAGAGGGCAACCCTGTCTAAGACCCCTTCCACTGCGAAAAAAATCTAACAACTTTAACGAATCCTTGTTGAAATTTTAGTTATTTCAACATGGTTGGTGCTTTATTTTATTTTATTTTAAAAGGAGTAAGAACATATAAAGAATGATGAGTGTTTTACTATAGTCGTAAAAAAATACCCAATACATATTGAGGTGGTTAAAGTGCAAAACTAAGGTGGCTATATGAGTAATAATAAGTATTCTTTGTCCCTTTTGGGTAGCACATGTGCTAAGACACAGTTTGATCCCATCCATGTGTGTTCAAATTTTATGAGAGATTTCTGGGAGTGATTATGACAATATTGCATGTGCTATATATATATCTTAGTTATGTGTGTGTTTAGTTATGTGAGTGTTTAATTAGTAAATAAATAATAATAAGTAATTTTTAAGTATATATTTTTAATTAAAGGAGTTTGATATTTAACAAGTTAAACACTGATTACAAATTATAAGTTATATTAAAATTGTTTTATTTTTTTAGTGTTTGGTGGAATTGATAACTAGTCACACTCTTATTTGTGTAACACATGGTTGAGTTTTTTCGACGCATGTTAATCTAGTCTCTTATGCTTCACACAAGGTTAGTTGAGGGTTTTGAAACAATGACTTCACATAATGGAGTAACTTAACAATACATTTCATCACTGACTATTCTACACCACAAAAAACATCAAAATTATTTGAATTTGAATGTGTAGATTTGATCATTTTATTAAAATGTAAAATTATAAAAATTTATCTTATGAAACATACATTTACATCAAAAACTTCTATTTACATTATAATGATAATAACAAAATGACATGCCAATATT
Organism: Picea mariana; assembly: GCA_032191745.1. Lineage (NCBI taxonomy): Eukaryota > Viridiplantae > Streptophyta > Pinopsida > Pinales > Pinaceae > Picea > Picea mariana. The sequence continues at coordinate 3,039 of JASDQU010186766.1, read as the reverse complement.
CTTAATATGTAAAAAATTAAAATATATACATAAGAAAAATACTAATTATATAAATAATTCAAAGATGCATCTCTTATATATTTATTATGCATCACTTTATATTTTTATGATGCTTTTAGATGTTTAGGGTAATTTAGTGATCTAATTCCTAACCATGACATCTAACATTAAATATATTAATATATTTATTGTGTCATTTTAAAGTACTAATCCTTGTCACAAACACACAAGTTAAAATAATGCATATTTAACTAAATACTGGTCACAAACACACATTAAAATAATGCATATTTAACTAAATACATTGTCGCATACAAAATTGATGAATTTTCTTCCTCTCAGTGTATCTCTTGTAGATATTAACTTATGAAAAAATAAAACAATTACACTTTCTTAATATATAATTTATATTTCATTTTAAAAAGTTATTAATTATTTATGGATTATATAAAATTTTATGTTATTAATATAGGTTTTTTAGTGTGATTGGTTTTTAAAGGTTTTATTGTATAAAATGGTTAGTAGTAATTTGAATGAGACATCCAAAAAAATTGTGGTCTAAGAAACCTAAATCCTCAAACATTTAAGTCATCAAAATCAATTGGGGATCACACCCAACCTGAACAACACCAACTGTTAATATGATTATATTTCTTTTAATATTACCTTACATGATGAACAACATCAACACCAATTAATCTTTTAAAACATATAAATTTAATTTTTTAAAATTAAAATATATAAATATATTAAAAATCAAATATAAATAATTATATTAAACTCCCACCCTACTTGACATAAATTGTCAATTGTATCTAAAATTGATAACTAAATTTACTCATTGAGTCCAAGGTGATCAAAACTTTTACTTTTATCCGGAATTCATAAAAATTTAACATTTTAAACCCAACATTGTGATGGAATCCATCACACTTTACATCATTCGACACTAAAAATATATATGATTTATCTTTTCTTTTGGTCTGTAAAGGTATCCAAAGCCTTATTTCTGATTAATTTTAGTTTTAAATTCGTTGAAAATCTACCTCCATGCCTCCAAGTTATTAAACAGCTTGGGATACCTTAGAAACCTACCCCAATTTGAAATCCCCGTGGGGTCATTTTCTCGAAATAAGGCCAAAATACCCGCAATTATCTCCAGTCGCACCAAAAAACTACCGTTGGAACTGCACTTTTCAAAGCGTGCATGTTGCATTTGACTCCCATCGCTTTTATAAAACAAATTCCCGCAGAATAGATGGAAGATAATACAGATCGGCGCTTTGGGATTTTTATTTGAGTAGCAGTGCAGTAGGAATTGAAGGTCTCTTGCAAGGGAGACGCCATGTTCGTTTGCAAGGGAGGCGCCGTGTTCGGGAAGAGTTTCAAATCTTCAAAATGGTGAGCAAGCCTCACTTCACAAGGATTGTTAGAGGAAATAGAATATCAGCCCATGAACTAAAACTTGCTTCACACACAGACTGTTATTTTATTGTAATTCAAGCCAGGCAAATCTCAGATCACACAGTTAGCATGATAATGTGTGAAAACTGGCCCAAATTCTTCAATGTGGATCTGGGTACTAGAATTTTACTATAACAATGGGTGAAAACTGGTGCAAATTCTTCTAATGGGGGGGTGGGTACTAGACTTTAGCGTAACAATACATGAAAACTGGTCCAAACTCTTCTATTGGGGTTCTGGGTACGAGATATTTAGCATAACAGTCAGCGAAAACTGGCCCTGCCCTTCTAATGGGAATGTGGGTGCTAGGCTTTTGGCATAACAGTCTGTGAAAACTGGCCCTGCCCTTCTAATGGGAATGTGGGTGCTAGGCTTTTGACATAACAGTCTGTGAAAACTGGCCCAAATTCTTCCAATGGGCATTTTAGCATAACATTCTGTGAAAAATAGCCCAAAATCCTCTAATGGGGACTCAGTCTGTGAAGACTGACCCAAAATCTTCTAATGGAAATTTAGGTACTAGACTTTTAGCATAGCAGTCTGAAAACTAATGGGGATTTGGGGTACTAGAAGCAGTCTTCTTGAACGAATGTGTTGTAGAGTTATTAATCATAATCAAAATTTGTACTCTGTTGCTTTTCATAACACTCATAATGCACTATCTGTTTGTCTGTATGAACAGCAAGACCTCGTTGAGGCTCGCAATGTCGCGCATAAAGCTGCTCAGGAACAAGAGAGATATGCAGCTGCAGACGATGAAGAGGGACCTGGCTCTTCTTCTCCAATCCGGTCAGGACCCAAGTGCGAGGATTCGGGTTTGTTGGTTAATCTGTCCTCTCTTGTTTGGTTTTTAAAAGGGAAAACACAAAATTGTGTACTGTTGTAGAAGACCAAGTAGCTTAGATGATTAAAATATTGGGTTTAGAGGCCTAGTACTGCTTGTCAATCCTGTAGATCTACCTTAAGCAGGGGCAAGGCTGCATTTATAACCTGCAAATGGTGCTTAGTTTGATAGTCTGATTTAGCTGATCAGTCACCACAGTGAGAATGTGGATGTCCAATAAGCATGAAATTATGTTTGATCCCTGAGCTTTGCCAGTTGAAAAGAAAAAAAAAAAACACGATCACATCATTGGTTATGGCTAGTCCTTTTGTGGATGCTTTAGCTAGATACCAAGTCGATGACTGCAAATGGTGCTTATTTTGATAGTTTGAATTAACATGATAGAATTGGTAGATGGATCATGGGAACAACTACTGCTGGTTAGTGACCACAGTGAGAAGGTGGATGCCTAATAATTATGGAATTATGTTTGAGCTCCAAGCTTTGCTAGTGAAAAGAGAACAAAACATATTATGGCTAGTATGTCCAATGTTTTAGCTAGATTCAAAGTCGACATCTATTTTTCATGCAGCTTGTTCTTTTGTTCAAGGCGTTGCTCCTCTTAGCAACCTATTCCAATTTCACCCCTCGAATGTACTCCTTATCATCCCTCATTTTTTTAATGAACTATCCATATAAACTTAAGATTTACAAGCTGCCCCAGCTATACCTGTAAGCAGCAAGGACTGAAA
>JASDQU010186765.1:0-10186 GCA_032191745.1 Picea mariana | reverse complement strand
TGAAAAAAACCTTTATTTTGATCTAATGAAAGAAAAATTTCCATACCTTTTGGCTACAATATACAGAACATGTTGAAAAAGAATATGAGATATATAGAAATATCACAAGCTATAAGAGCCTTTTTGAATGCTTCAAGGGTCTGATGTATTGTAATTTTGTTCTTATAAATAAAATTATAGATTTCTTTCATTGGAAAAAAAATGTACAAGCAATGAAACCTCCCCCTGATCTCAAAGTCTATAGGACACCTAAAGGCAAAGTGTTCCTTGAACTCAATCTCCTGGAGATGGCATAGCTTGCAAATCCTCTCAGACCTTAACATGTGGTAGTATGTCTCGAGCCATAGATGCTGTGAGAAAATCCACCTCTTGTCAAGTGTGATCCTAAGGCCATGAACCCAATGACGCCAATTGTAGTCGATACGAACAATGAGACCATACTACAACTACATGAAGTGTTCATAATAAAAAGCCATCATGGGACCAAGACTCTACGGGCCGCAAACCCAAGTACTTCAAATTTACCTCCAATAGATGTTGTCCCTGATTCTCCTGTCCATTTCACCTTTTGTGGGAAGGAAATGATCTAGGGCACCAAAGAGTAATTGAAAGGAGGGAGACACTCTCCAAATATGCAAATAAACTGCAAGAGAGCGGCAGCCTCAAAGAACCAACCTTGTCTACACCCAGAAAGGCCCACCGATGCAACCCCCTCAAAGGAGCAAAGAGCAAGATAGGGGCATATGTTGCATCCAGAAGTAGAATCCCCAAGGGTGTGGATCCTATGCAAAAAAATACAAGTTTGAAAATGTACTCCAAGTAAAAAGGATTAGCCCAAAACTCTTCCTACACAATGTCCTACAGGACCATCTTTTCACGACAGAACATATGCTAGAGCATGACAGAGTAAAATCTCTTAACTCAAGACCAATATGTTTAAGTCAAACTACGTCCCCAAATCTCAGCTCCATTAAGAACAATCAGTTTAATGATGGTCTCAAAGAGGAACAAATTTGTCAAGATATTCGGAAAATGCAATAGGAAACATCGGCACTCTAATACGAAAGAGGTATATCCTTTATTTAGTTAAGGCTTGGAAACAGGCCTCAAAGTGACGTTAGGGCCTAAGAACTAAACCCCCAAATATGTGTAAGCAGTGGTGATCTTAACCTTGCACACTCGAAAAAAGAAATCAAAGTTCTCTAGAGATTACTTAGAGGTATTAAAAATCAGAGAGGTGGCCTCAAAGAGCCAACATTGTCTACACTCAAAAAGGCCCAGGGAAACAATCCCCTCAAAGGAGGAAAGAGCAAGATACAGGTATATGTCGTGTCCAGAATTGGAATACCCTAAGGTGCGGATCTCGTCTAGAAAAAAGACAACTTTGAGAATGTACTCCAAGTGTAAAGGATTAACCCAAACTTTTCCTACACAATGACCTGCCAGACCATCCAATTGCAACAGAACATACGCTGGAGCATGCTAGAGTAAAATCTCCCAACTTGAAACCAATATGTTGAAGTCTATATTGGGGCAATGCCTCATAGTCTGACAAACTAAGAGTAGATTAAGATCCACTCCTATCCTGAAGAAAATCAACATGTTCTCTCCAAAAAAAAACTGCACATTCCCTTTGCCTACTATTGTGAACTCTTCCCCACCACTAAAGATCACTAAATCTTTAGATGAACGAGCAGTGTACTCTACTCCATGAACAAGTCTTACTTGTTGGTGAAGTGTCGTGATGCTCTTGAATCTATGTATTGTCAACACACAAACCCTCACTTCTCGAGATAAAGTCCTAAAGCTTAAGTAAGGTTTTGGTGTAACTAAGAAGAAGGCAACTATCACCTCACCAACTCTCTTCTACACTTTAGGCCAACTCTCCTCTGGATCAAGGGGGGCTTTCATATAATAGGATTACTAGAACTTATGCAATAAGGTCCAAGGTGAAGTCAAGAGAAAGTTCTAACAAAACAGGTTTTTATAGGTTGAATAAATAAAGTGGATGGAAGGATCGGAGACTAGTGTCTTTCCATTTGGCAATGGGGTCAAGTCAAGGTTCAATTGAAGGTTGTTCTATTAAGAAAAAGAGGAATAATATGGTTTTAAAGCACAAATCTATATTAGCTCTTTCCCTATTGTCCCAATAAAAAAAATTATCAAGGGAGATTGTTACCCCTCAATTTCACTTCAGTTGTACCTCATTTTTTCGCCAAATGTGTTCTAGCATATGAGTAGATCTTGTGCCAATCTTGATGATGTAAAATTTCAGAGTACCATGATGAGATGTGCCATCACAATGACTTGTATTAGTGTATCATGATCAACCAAAAGTGTCACTATTGTACCTCATGTATTGTACTAGACCATGCTTAGATGATCTATGTCAAGTGTTTTTTTCATCTAGGTGGTTTCTTTGGACCCCTTGTGGTTTGTCACGGCCCATCCTCTTAGTCCCCATTTCAAGATAGTCCCTGCTCTTATGGCTCTTATGACTATCTCTTTTAGGTCATTTATGGCCAGGGTAGGTACACAAAGGTCTTGGAGTTGGTATACTAGGGCACATGACTTAGGGAACTGATCCGGATTATTTTCGGCACGAAATGAGAGCGGAGATATAATAAAGAAGTGCACAGAGATATCGCGTATATCCAGTAATATAACAGAAATATATCAGAGATGCAACCATAAACACAGAGATACAGTAATACACGATTTCTATTAATGAANATCACCTCACCAACTCTCTTCTACACTTTAGGCCAACTCTCCTCTGGCTCAAGGGGGGCTTTCATATAATAGGATTACTAGAACTTATGCAATAAGGTCCAAGGTGAAGTCAAGAGAAAGTTCTAACAAAACAGGTTTTTATGGGTTGAATAAATAAAGTGGATGGAAGGATCGGAAACTAGTGTCTTTCCATTTGGCAATGGGGTCAAGTCAAGGTTCAATTGAAGGTTGTTCTATTAAGAAAAAGAGGAATAATATGGTTGTAAAGCACAAATCTATATTAGCTCTTTCCCTGTTGTCCCAATAAAAAAAATTATCAAGGGAGATTGTTACCCCTCAATTTCACTTCAGATGTACCTCATTTTTTCGCCAAATGTGTTCTAGCATATGAGTAGATCTTGTGCCAATCTTGATGATGTAAAATTTCAGAGTACCATGATGAGATGTGCCATCACAATGACTTGTATTATTGTATCATGATCAACCAAAAGTGTGACTATTGTACCTCATGTATTGTACTAGACCATGCTTAGATGATCTATGTAAAGTGTTTTTTTCATCTAGGTGGTTTCTTTGGACCCCTTGTGGTTTGTCACGGCCCATCCTCTTAGTCCCCATTTCAAGATAGTCCTTGCTCTTATGGCTCTTATGACTATCTCTTTTAGGTCATTTATGGCCAGGGTAGGTACACAAAGGTCTTGGAGTTGATATACTAGGGCACACGACTTAGGGAACCCCTATGTTTTTTCACTTTACCCTTATGTAGAAGTGTTGCTCACATATTGTAAAGGTTGTTATACCAAGAGACCACACTTATCTTATGCCTAAGCATGGATACCCTTATTTGTCACACCTTAGCCATGCACTCTTTGCATGTATCTATCTTCCAAAATCACTCTACATATTTTCATGCGGAAACAGTTCTCGAGGCACTTTCACAACTCCCAAGGTAGTTCACAACACCCTAGGCAGTTTCACAACTCTCGAGGCACTGGTCACAATGCCCATGGTAGTTTGGGGCTAATCCTCATGCATTTGGACCTCTCGTGCCATGCCATGTCTCGGATCTTGGAGCGCTCAGCCTATTCACACATGTCACATAGTTTGATGGTCAACCACCTTGAAGGATGAATTTCCTAGCCGTTGGGCCTCTTATTTGGTGTGTGTGGGCTTCCCTTAACTTGAGGACGTAATTGACATGATTTGAGGAGGAATTCATACCTTGGAGACCTCCCATCTAGACGTTAGAGTTGATTTTGGTGAGTTTCCCCCTCTTTTGTGCCTCACACGTGCCACACATGTGGATCCCCCTCATCTTGAGCAAATTCGTTGGCACTTTGATTGACTATTCTTCATTGGAGATGTATCTTGACATGATTTGAGGAGATCACCTAGCTTCGTGGAGGGATGTTGAGCACCTTTGGACCTCACTTTGACCTTCATATTGAGGTTCCCCCCTCTCTTGGGTGAAATATTGTACATGTGGCACATTTATTGTTCTGTATACAAAAATAAATAGTGATAAGTAAATATAATAAATAATTAATTAATAAATAAGTAAAATGACATAACTCTTCATAAAGAGGCAAAGAGGCACCCCATAGACTATACTTATAGTAGGGTCCCATTTATTGTAAAAGATCATCAATTCATTCATTCATTCACTATTTTATCAATAATTTTTATATACATATCTTATCTCAGTATTCTCTGAACAAATTATAGGCATGAGCATTTTATTTGCCTCATCTTGTATCAAATCCAAAATTCGGAGACATCAAGTTAAACCACCATACGTTCATGGATACAACTAGGGAGACTATAACTGCGATTCTTGATGAAATGAGGAATAAAATCATCGATACGATCGAGAAGTCTATAGATAAAATATTTGGAAAGTACAAATATAAGAAAAACATTAAACTTGAACTTGCTCCAAAAACTGAGCAGAAACAAGAAAAAAATCCACATGAAGAAAAAGGCAAGGGCAATGACCATGGCCATGAAGAAGGCCCAAGGACTGAAGCAAGGGACTCATCCCTTCATGAAGCCATAAAAGATTCCTGTTAAGCAGGGATTGCAGAAGAACATGTAGTGGGTATTAAGCCAATACCTGATTCCAACCCTTAGATCTTTGTTGTGGTTTGCAAATACACAAAAAAATCCAATCAAGACTATTATGTAGACTTTGCCCTCGAATAAGAAGGCACCACAATGCGCATTTTCATTTCGAAGCAACCAAACCTCCAACAATTCCTGTAATTGACATCCAGCGTCTACGAGATCGTCATCTTCATAGAAACTTCGAAGGCAAATGCAATACTTGACAATATCCTAGATGCCAACGCACTTGACATTACCCGCCACCTCTTTAGAGACTTCTATAGAGAAATCAACAAGAAATTGGTCGAAGATGTCTTTTCCATCGGATGCAATATCATAAAAGTGGTGATTGCGGACAAATGCATTTTTGCCGCTCCCTACAACCCTACAATGCCATCACCAAGACACACTATGATGGCAATCCCACAGTGGGGATTTACCACAGAGACATCAAGCCCGAAAATCCACTCTTAGATGATAGCAAAAATATCAAGGTAGTTGATTTTGCGCTGAGTACAATGGAAGAGAATGTGAGGAAAGACAACTTATTTCACACTCAACGCAGAAATCCTCTCAATTCGGTTTCCGACGTGATAGACATGCGAGGTTACGACGGTGCCAAAGCAGATATATGGTCATGCAAAGTAATTTCGTATGCACTCTGGTCTAATTGTTTTCCTTTCAGTGATGACAATTTCTATGTCATGTACAAGGGAATGATGAAGAGAAATCATAGTTGTCGCCCTATTTCTCGAGTGATGTTCCTAGACTTTTTTTTTCAAATGTTTGATCTTGATGCCAACACACCGGTTACCATTCTGAAGATCATGGAGGTCCCATCGTCCAAGAGGGCTTCGAGGATTATAATCAATCATTACATCATCGAGATTGTAATGATGTCATGGGCTTGGAGGAGCTTTTGAAAGTAATATCATCATTATCCCCTTACTTTGAGGACAAAGCAAATTTGAAAAGTAAGGCAATGTTATGTATACAAAATTAAATAGGGATAAGTAAATATAATAAATAAATAATTAATAAATAAATAAAATGACACAACTCTTCATAAAGAGGAAAAGAGGCACCCCGTAGACTATATTTTTAGTGGGGTCCCATTCATTGTAAAAGACCATCAATTCATTCATACATTCACTAGTTTATCAGTATTTTTTTTATACATATCTTAATGCAGCATTCTCTGAACAAATTATAACAGTGAGCATTTTAATTGCCTCATCAGATCCTCCTATTATATTGAAGAGAAGCTCAAGCGTGGAATCTTAAAATTTCCCAAATCACGGAAGTCGTTGCCAGACAGTGGTGCAAAAAATTTGTTGCAACCTCAAGTTCTGATGGTTCATCCCACTTCTCGGGCGGTCGACCAACAGCTAGAAATAGTTTGGTCGAGTGATCGACCGGAAGTCGACATCAATCGATCAAGTAGTCAACTAGCTTGTCGGATGAACAATCAACTATCAATCAAAGACAGTAAGTTGATGGATCGACGAGCAGAGCAATCAACTACAAGTTGGACGCATGGATGGTCGAGTCGAGCCAACTAGACAGTGCAGATTTGATGGAGTCAACTCTAACAACCGACGGTTCTATGTGGACAAGATCTTCCCGATTTCAAGGAAGTTGGTTAGATCTTGAGACTATAAATAAAAGACATGATGGGTCATTATTTGTCGAGTGTTGAAATGTTCAATCTGCATTGTGATGTTCTGATCACAATGCTTTGTGCTTAAGTGTTGTAACAGTGTCTTTAGACACCATCGATTTTCTAAAGTTATTTCTCTTCGATCATTCTGCATATTCTGTTATTTGTTTCACACACGGTTACACCCAATCCCCAACACAGTATCAGAGCGACTAATTTAAGACCTCGCCTGTTGTCTACAAATATTGTTGAGTCAGATTTGTTTGTGATTGACTCTGGGCCGGTGATTTGTTGACTGTAACCTGTGGAAACAGATCAGATCTATTAGATATCAAAGATGGATTCTATGAACGATTATGTTATTATGAATGGATCAAATTATGTTATTTGGGCACCAGATATGGAAACCTTGTTGAAGAGTAAAAAACTTTGAAAGTATACGAAGATTGTGAATCCAGGCCCGACGGATGATCAAATAAAGTTTGTTGTCGATGGAAAGAAGGATGAGGATGTGGGGTACATCATGACCTATATCTCGCGAGAGATTCGATTCCATACCAGCGAAATCAACTACCCTCATCAAGTTTGGAAGAAACTCAAATCCTTGTTCGACAAAATCGATGAAAGCCATGCCATGCAGCTAGAGAAAGAGTTGATATCTCTCGATCCCCATTCCTTCGACAGAATTGACAACTATTTGGCAGGTATAAAAGAGTTGCGATTGAAACTGGGCGAATGTGGGAAGAATTATCAAAATAAAGACAGACAACTCATCGATTTGGTCATGATGAATCTGAGAACACCATTCGACGTGTTCGTTCGACATTCAAAACCAATTAGTAGGCACGAAAAGAAGATGGTAAGGATTATACCTTTGAAGTTTTCTATGGCTTACTGATTAATGATCAACATAGATTGCTTGATGAAGGGAAGCTTGGTGGCAAACATCAAGCTCATTTTCTCAAGGGAAAGGCAAGGTGAATCATAAGGAAAGGGGACGGTTTGATACCCCTATACACAGACCGAAATGCCTCGACCAAAAAACTAAAGGGAGTGTTGTCGTCCTAATACACACTTGCAAACGTGAGCAAAGTCCAGCTCACTTAGTGTGTCCTTGGAGGCACAATGCCTAGGTTCACAGTCCACACTGTCACCTTGACTGGAACCTCTTCCTTCTAGGCTTACTCCTAGGGAAGCCAAGGGGGGTAGACCCTAGTTACTAGATATGATTTAACGTTTATGTTCTAGGAGTTGGTTTTAGTTCATTAGAAGTTTTTATGGGAAAGACTAACTTATGATGCTAAGGTAGCAAATGCAAAGTGCAAGACTACTTATGTTAGACAGACCTTTTCCTTAAGTCAACTAAGACTAGTGCCTAAAGGTTGGGCAACGGGTCAACTATGTTTAAGGAGGTTGATTACAAAAGATTACAAGTATTACAAAATTACAACTACTCCACAACAAAGATACAAGTACTTACAAAAATGAATATAAGATATTACAACAATTATGAACAAGATGTATGAGATACACAAGATACAAATGAACAAGATTAACAAGTGCTTAAATGTGAGAAATTCAAGATAGTMAAMATRTGAAGATCATTCASAKAAGGCCAAGCMTGCCCCAATAACAATTGGACTGCTTTTCAATGGCAACCATAAAAGCACTCAAGATCCAACAAGATGATGCCTCCAAATGGGATGYGCAATCTCTTGTTGAATSACACCACAAAGAGCATAAATTGAAAGATATGAAATACTTGAAAGATAAATGCTCAACACAACTTGAAAGATTTAACACTTAGATGATTCAACCATAGACTTGCATGAAAGATAAAAGATGTATGTGCTTGCAATCTAGTGCTCTAAACAACCATAAGATATATCCCAAAAGAAGATTGCCTAGAAGACTAAGTGGTTAAGAGTTACTTAAAGATTTTACAGATTTTAATTACCCTCCTAACTAAGTGTCAAACCTTAATCCTCCTTCTCCTATTGCCAAATGGTTGTTGGATGCTCAAGATAGTAAGGCAACGAGGCCCACCCTAGATGTCACAGCCATCCCTAAGCATTGAGTTTTCACGGAAAGGACGCATCCTGCGCGTCGTGAGACCGTCCCCGACCTACACCTTCCACTACCCTCCTCAATTCTCGTTTTAGATGGTGAAGATGGTGGAATTTAGACGTCCTCGTTGGTCTAATATATTGTTATGACTTAGGACTAAGCCTTAAGATGTGTTATGAATGTTTTAAATAAGTTTTAGGTGCCCAAAAACAGTGATTTATCCCCAAAACCGAAACTTAAATGACTGCTGAAAATGTGTTGCAGATTATGAAATTTGCAGCATGTAAACATATATTAAGCATGTAAAGAAGAGCTGAAAGCAAAGACCATTCACATCATCATCCACTTAACCATGTATGCATGTAAACTTGAAAGAAAAAGTAAAGTGAAAGATAAGAACAACTTGCCTACTATAACAGAAAATTGCTTTATGGGATCACCATTTAGCCATGTAATTTAATCCAAAAATGAATGACTTGCTGAAAAGAAAACTAAGATCTACACCATGTACATGCTCTACATCTAATTTGAAGTAATGGATGGCAAATGCCTTAAGAGATAGGTGAATTGCAGATTTAAAGGATTACTTTCAAAGCATATAAACCATGAGAGATTGCACTTGATAAAAACTAGAGCATGAAAATGAAACTATGCCTTGAGGGCTTAAGCTAAGATCAATGATGTATGATGACTACTCTAGAGAATTTTAATCCATGAGCATAATAACCATCAACACATAATTACCTAGCCATACGATTTTGGGGAATTCTCTCCCAAGGTGTAGGCAATTAGTTAAGCAAAACTTTGAAAAAGAACAAGCAAACCACTCACAATGGCACAAGGTGGAGGCAAGCCTACCAATGTTGTGCCAAAGAGGGTTGGAATGTAAAGACAAGTATTATTAGAGCAAGCTAGCCACACAACCTTGTCCTAATGACAAGTGGGGCAAGAAATGACAAATGCAGAAATAAAACGAAGTCCTAGCCCAACGATTTTGGGGGGTTGGCTGAGCCAATCACTCTCTCAAGGTGTAGGCAACAAAAGTTTGTTGAAATAACTTACAAGAATGAAACTAAATACAAGAGAATGCAAGCCTGAAGGGAACTTCCCGGGGGCTTGCTACACTGCTAGAAATGAATAGATAGAAGAAAAAATTAGTTACCCAACTAGTGGAGAAGCTCTTGAAGTGTTGTACGGCTGAATGTGGGCAGCATAACCCCTTGTCCCTGGTAAGATCCTACAAAAACCAGCAAGCTATTGCTTGCTGGAAATGCTGCACAACACAAAAATGTTAAGAAAAATTTCTGGTTTTTACGCAGAAATTTTTCACATAAAATCTCCAAGTAAAAATAAGATTTAGATGACCTATCTAAGATGGTTATCAAACTGAAAAATATGATAGAACAGAACAGAAAATCAGACCAAGCAAAGCATGGAGTTTAAAAGGACTTTGAGGGAAGACTCCTTCTTGAGGCTATCCCAACAATCCCTTGAGGCAAACCTGCAAAACTCAAGACAAATCGTGAAGCATGGAAGTAGATAATGTGTATGGATAAACTAACAATCTGAAATACTTCACACCATTTAGCTACTCAACAAATATAAACAAGCAAGAATACACTT